>PNEQ01128086.1:20554-48085 GCA_003012365.1 Medauroidea extradentata
TATATATATATATATATATATATATATATATATATATATATATATATATATATATATAGAGCACAATATTTTTTACTGTTAACTGTAATATAACATTGTTGAAGTATCAGTTTATCTCACCTGTGTCAACTGAAATAATGCAACCAGTTTATCTTATTCATAAGTGTTATTTATACGATAGTACTGAAAATAACAAATTTTTTGAAGTCTATAAAGTTTAATTTGAAAAATTTTAAAAATACACTTAGTAACACCCAGAATATAATGCCTCTATGCATTGAAAATTACAAATACATAAACCCATAAATACACACACCAACTTATATGTATACACAATTTATTTACAAACATATTTGTCACATCAAAACAACTCAAATTCATATTTTAATATTATTAAACATAATAGTCTAACCATACCAAAATTTTGCAGGAGAAACACAAAATATTATTTTATTCCGAAAATTAACTCTCCTTAACATTTGTTTAGTGCAACGTTGTATTTCATTGTTAACAACGTAAAGAATTTTACAATAAAACAAATAGTATTCTAAAAAATTTGAAGAATCTTATTTAATGACATAAATTAAAACATCAGTATAAACAGAAAATATATTACTAAAATTAATGTTTGATTTCAGCTGAACTGTTTGGTGTATTTAAAAAAATTCATCAGTATTGGAAACTCACAAATTTAATTTTTGGCGCAAGCGAATCACTGTTCTTTCTTCAACATCAGTTAAATGTATATATTTATTGGAAAAACAAAAATTAACACGTAAATTAGCAGAATTCTTTAACAAACATAGCTGTGAGTTGACATTCAAGAGAAATTCTCTTAAGCAGCAGTAACAGATTCACATCTAT
This sequence comes from Medauroidea extradentata, assembly GCA_003012365.1. Taxonomy (NCBI): domain Eukaryota; kingdom Metazoa; phylum Arthropoda; class Insecta; order Phasmatodea; family Phasmatidae; genus Medauroidea; species Medauroidea extradentata. The sequence continues at coordinate 21,419 of PNEQ01128086.1, forward strand.
CAATAATTTTCTTCCTTATTGTTTGGACGTTATCTCTATCTCTATATATATATAAATCAATTGCTGCTCGTTTGTCACGCTAAAACTCGAGAACGGCTGGGCCGATTTAGCTGATTTTGGTTTTGAAATGTTTGTCGTAGTCCAGGTAAGGTTTAAACTATGAAAAAATATGGAAAAATTGCGAGGAAGATAGTAAAAAAAAAATATTTTAATATTTTGATGGTTGTCATTGTTGGTTTGATGGTTGTCATTGTTGGTTTGATGGTTGTCATTGTTGGTTTGTTGCTTCGTATTTATATCAATCTGTAATGCGTTAAGAAATGTTTATTTTTGTCGTTGTTTGGATTGTAAATAAAAAAAACTTTATTGTGCTATTTCACACGTTCAAAATATCTGTTTTGTTGGAATGAAAAAAAAAGTTGGTTGTTGAATGTTTATATTTCAGTTGTCTGTCGAACGTCAGACGAAAGGTTATAAAGTTAATGTCGTTAGGATAGGTGATACGAAGCTCACCGGGTCATCAAGTGTATTATAATTCTGTCTTTCTTGCTCTGTTGAAACGTGAGTGGTGATTAAGAGCCGTAACTATAGTTCAGAAATCAGACGAAAAACACTGGAGAGTAAGTACAGTAATATATATGGTATTTTTATTTTCTCGTTTAATTGATACGCTGAAAAATATCTTAGTTCTTAAAATTTATAAGTTAAGGCAAACATTTAACTATACATTTTGAGAATTATAAGTGGGACAACGTACTGCTTATAACATAATCGGAAAATAATGATTTACTTTGGGCATAGCAAGTAAGCGCGAAACTTCGATTTTGATGTTTACAGTAAAGTACCTACCGGAATTTTTCATTTAATGAGGTGAGCTAATCAAGAGCATTTGTAATCTTGAATGTGATTTTACTCGAGGCTTGGCATTTTTGTTCGCCTGTAAGAATTAGAAGATAATGAAATATACTGCCACGTTTGGCACGAATACTTACTGCGTAACATGTAAATAAAACATTTCTTGGTAAAAAAAACATTACACACTAGTTTCATTTCAAAGACAACATGAAACCAATAAAGGAGACTGAATTGGTAATTTCACAAACTATGCCACTCCATGACACTTTTCACACATATATTTTTAAAAAGTTCAGAAATGTTAGTGAAATAATTTCTCCTGAAACTAACAGTTTAAATAATTTGTTTTCGAAAGTTTATATTTAATTCGCCTTCACAATAAATCGTATTTTAGACACGGTATCAAAAGATTTGATGAAAAAAGTTACTTCTTATAATTTCGAGCCTTCTCACTGCGTAATATTTTATTTTGAATAACAACGATGAATAATACGTACCGTATCTTACTACTTTTTGTCTGCCGTCGCCATACAAGTATGTCAGTCTATGAACAAGTTTAGCAGTTCAAAGTAAATGTTACAACTGTTAAATCTTCAATGTTTTCTTATTTTAATCCAATAAATCCACGTCCACCGCCGGAAGGAAATTAGGAAATTTCTCTTAATGTGGCAAATGTAAATGTTATGTTTTGAAGCAGCAGTTATTAAAGGGCACACCTCATTGTGTGCAGAGTGGAAGTTGAGAGGAATGCCCTAGTATGATGGAAGATAACCACCCAGCCGGTGTTCTGCCTCAGTTCTTCGTAGTTCTTCCTCAGCGAGTGACTCCCGTTCTTCTTGGGCTGCCAACTCTGCCTCTTCAAGTAACCTGGGTTCTTCAAGCAAACTGGACTTCTCAAGTAACCCAGGCTGACCAACGTATTCAGGAACCCTAAGTATGCCCTGGCCACCCAGGGAGCGCTGAATGCCATTCTTCTTGGACGCAGCATCCTCTACGACTGCATCAAGAACTGGAGAATCCAATCTTTCTTCATTTGCTGTCACTCCTGCGACCATCACGCATATGAAGACAGGAAACATGAGAAATGTCTGTAAAAGAATTCGTTCTGTATTAGCAATCAGTTAAGACCATAAAATGATAAGTTTTTAAAAGTTATGAGAGCTAGACATCAGAGCAGTTTAGTAGGATTAATTTATATTGATGACATACATAATTTTTGTCAGGCAGTAACTAACTTGTCGTTTTTGCTGCACGTCGTTTTTGGCAAATGACTGAAAATATTTTAAATAAAGAAAAATTTGTCGTGATATACAACATCTAGAGAACGAAATTGTTCAATCAGCGTGTTGAACAAGTTTGATTGTATGTAACTCCATGACACTGAAAACTATGCCGTGCGCTTACTTAGTGAAGCAAGTCCACACATGATCGTGTCTATTTGTACTTCATTTGCTATGCGATACAACTAACAGCACCAATTGTACACAATATTTTCAGCATATAAGAGATTAGTCGAATTTGTGCATACCAAATTGTCCTAAAAACTTCGTCGTCTAAACCGAAATTTGCAATTTGAATTTCAGATTATTCTGTGTGTGTATGTGCACGCGCGCAAACACACACATAACACGAACATACATACCCACATACATACATACATACACACATATATACATGCATGCATTCATGCATACATACATACATTCATGCATACATACAAACATGCATTCCTGCATACATACATACATACATACATACATACATGCATTCATACATACATACATACATACATACATACATGCATTCATGCATACATACATACATCCATATATATACATACATACATACACACATACATACATGCATGCATTCATGCATACATACATGCATTCATGCATACATACATAACATTACATACATAAATACATACAAACATACATACATGCATTCATACATACATACATACATACATACATACGCATGTACATACATACACACACACATATATACATATACACGTACAATGTTAATTAAAGCACCAAGATAAATTTTCTTGGAGAACCACAAACGTTAAAGAAAAGTGAAACCAATTCTGTACCTATGGAAACTAATTTTAAAAAAATATTAAGTGATTTTAATTTGGTTATTCTGTCCTTCTGACGTATGTTAATAGGATAACCTTACCATCAGAATGAAAACTTAAAACCGGTTTTGTCATATCAAATGAGCACACTTATGTAAACTAGTACACATAGGTAATACCTAATTTGGTGGTAGTAAAAGTGCATTTTATAACATCGCTGATTTACCGGTGTCTTACTAGTCTTTAAAACAGTACGGTAAAAACTACCGTATCCACAAATTGTTAGATCTGCACGTAAAATACTAACGTTAATTCTAAGAAAAAGTATTTGATGAAACAAAGCGAGAATCCTAAATAAAGTATGAAGTTGTAGGAAATAAATAAATATTTAAAATATGAAAATATTCCCACCGGAAATAATGTCCTTGCCAGAAAAGTAGAAAATTATGGTTTTGTAGACGTGTGTGTTGCACTTTTCCAAGACATCTACTTACACGCAAAGTTAGCACATATTTAAAAATTAAAAAAGAAATTCTTGAATTAAATTTACCTATTAAAATTAAAATTTAAGTTAGCCGTGCAGTATCAACAAGTCATTCTACTTTTTGTAATGTAATTCTGTATTATACAAAAGAAACATACGCCAAAAATTTAATGACAGTAAAATATTATAAGCTTATATTTAACTTCAGGTGCTAAATGTTTTTAAGCTACACAATGATTATGGTAGTTCACACGGATGTATTTTTCACCAACTGATGTAAGTAAATCCGTTAACTGAGGATTTTTTCACATCATCTAAATATCGGCGATAGCTAAGAATGAAAGAGGTGATCTCTAATTCAATCGAGTAGATTATATTCGTTTGGACATGGTAAAAAAAGAGAACAGTTTAAAATATTATTTCAGGAACCCAATAGTTTATAACACATGAAAGAAAATTAACCAAATTTTTTGCTGAAACTGAACTGAAAATTAGCAAACGAATTTTCAACACGAGCCAGTGTTATTCGACGCGATAAAATATTTGAACAGCACTTCACCTGATATATAGCTATTAATTAATTTTCATGTGATATACGTGACGGGCATTAATTATTTTCATGCATATTTCCCTGCATTTCTGCATCAAATTACCGGCGTGTACACTTCAACAACATAAAAAATTACTTTTGTAAATTCATTTTTGATTTCCAAGTCCACTGACTAACTAGATTGTAAGAAACTTGTTAATAATATTTACTGATATACGTATTAGTAAATTATACCGTTATACCGAAATTAAAACAAAACAAATATTGAAATTCTTTATTTCAGATGACACGTAGTAAATGCATATGTAATTGAGTTGATAAAGGTAAAAATAAATATGTTCCATCTTTCTTTTGGCTAATTTTCCTTAACCTGATTCTAATAAACGAAGATATAACTATACGTAATAGTACTGAAGCGCAGTATTTTGTCAATAAAATAATGTAATTAGACATGGTGCAGTAAAAAGGTATTTTTCACTTAACTAAATAAACAAATATTACACTAAATCTTAGATTACATAAATTCGTTCTGAATTATTCGTGTACAATAATAAAAAAAGCGTGTCGTTGTTCGTAAGCAAAAATCCAACAAATTCGCTACACACTTTCTAATTATTTACAAAATCGGAATCACAGATCAGCGATGTTCTGAGATCGCAACAAATTACTAGTTAGTTGCGATTTATTAATTTATAAAAACTTAATTCTCAATTATTCGAAGAAATAGTTGTGTTTCTGTTATACGTACAATGGCGTGAAAAACATATACTTTTATGATATAAATAAATACTTTCACATAAAGATAGTAAGTTTAATTCTTTAAAAAGCAATAGTGGTTCTTCTGAACTTACAATACTAATGTACAGCAGTGTTTAGAAAGTAGTTATGGCAAATGGTTGATGATACATAAATAGCATTGTTCTCATAAATGTTTAAGAAATGGTCAAATGAGTACTGGTTTTACATGACTTACATATAACAATGTTAAACACTGCTGTATTTACAACCTGAAGTATGTTATGTGCCCCATACTGTGTATGGGTTGAAATGTTGAATATTATCTATGGATTTTTTAGAATGTAAGTTTTAAAATGACATATTAAAAAAAATATTACATGAGAAAGTTTACACTAAGTTAAAACTTTTCATTTCTGAGATTTTTCTAACTTACGTTAAAGGCACCAAAGTGACGTAATTGAACCCAAACTCACGTGCAATAAATTTTAAATGATAAGTTATCAAGCAGTCGTGAATAAACACCTAATGGCTAGAGTTTCCGCAGTTCCTGTCCATAAAATCTGTTGTCAGTGTCAAATGATGTTCTTATGCCCACTACGTCTCACATGGAAACATTAAAGAAACTGAAAGTCAGTTTCACCAACACATAGGCTATTAATAGGAGAGTAAGCTGTACATAGCCCACAACACTGTTTAACCGAATCTAAGTAACGCTCAAAATGCATAAAGCGTTAATTAGTAGAGGTTTCCTGGAAATTGATGCATAACAACTCAAGTCACTCTTTAACATAGAAGCATACTATTTTCAGAAATTGTAAAACGGACACACTACCGAAACATTAAAACAAAAAAAATCCGACCTGTAAATTATTTAAATGAAAAGAAAACTTGTGTAAATATTGCCATTGTTATCCATTGATATACTTTGTAGAAAGGACTAAAGTAATTTGAAATAATCAAAATTTAAATCTTAATGATTACACAATATATGCTAAGTCATAAACTCAATTTATTAAAATGTATTAGATGGAATTATACGCATACGAGACGAACTTGCGTAACTGAATTCACCGGTAATAGTTTGTTTTTAAGTCATCAATCTGACTCCGCGAGTTAATCTGCAAACTGTTTAACTTTACGGCATCGTCAATAACAAATCTCAATATTTGTAAACAAGACTCGTGGTCATTTTTGTGTTTTTAAATTTGAGTTATCTCACTGACTTGCTCCGCACACATGAATAAACGTTAGAAGAATATACTTGCAGTGCAAATATGTTCAAACTTATTTTAAATTTAAGTGACTCCTATCTATGTGGAACTTAACAAAGTCGTTTTCGTAATAGTGAAACACACGTCACTCAAGAGTGTATAAGGGTCACTTAATCTTAAGCACTGCGTAGCTGACATATATTTTATATCGAGTTGATGCAACCGGCCTTGAGTCATGCGCTTCATGTGTCACATATACTTAAACTTCTACGTTAAATTCGGCTGGTCATATTAACATTTACATAAAGGTACAAAAAGCAATTAAAATGTTTTCGCCGACCATTAGAAAAACGAAAACCGCTCGACGTAAATAATGAACCGAATCTCCACTGAAGAGGTAAATTTTTGTGATGGAAGCATGTCAACCAATTGAGACCAAAATATTTACAAACGATCATTGTGACATTATGAACAATGTGAACAAGGAATGACATCTGTTAGGTTTTGAAAATTATACTCCACAAATAATTAGAGGTAATTAGTAATAAATGCCAGTACGCGGGCTTTAAAATAATTTTGTTGTTATATTCGATAGAATAAAAGCACAAAATCACATAAAATGTCATAAAGCTTTTGTTTTTTCTAAAGAAATAATTTTCGTGTTTTCTAACTATAAGTAATTAAAACAAACTTAAAGTTTTGATGGGTTTCTATCTATCAAGCATTACAAAAACATTTCGCGTTTTAATACAGCAATTTGAGTGATAAGAGTATATAACTTGTTGACACAAGTTTTAAGTGGAAATTGAATTACATGAAAATAATCTGGATAAATAAATTCATAGAAATAATAAGTTTTGCAATAAAACATATATCCAGTTAAATTTCTGGGAAATAAAAACTAATTACATTAAAAATTCTGTGCTAACAAACGGCAAACTTGAATCCACATAACCTTCGGAAAAATAAATCAAATTCGAAAAGTTGTATTTCAACAGAATGAGTCGACTAATATGAATATCGTACGCCATTTTCGTTTTCCACTGAATGTAATTTTAATTAATGCTTTGAATATAACGACTAATATATAATGTGCAGGAATATTGTTTATTAATTGAACTACGGGCAAACAGGTTAAAAACGATAACATTTTAAATTCACAAAACTTTTGTGTTGGGCTGATAATATTATTTTTAATTGAAATCGTTATGATTCTGAAATGTACATTGAATAGTAAAATATAATAATATCGCTTAATTTATATGCATAAGAACCATAAATAGAACTTGAAAGAAGCAGGGATGGAAAATGGGCAGTAAAGTCAGTAAAAGTCAGTTTTTTCACCATTGTCAGTAATTTGTCAGTTTTTTTACTGGTAAGTTCTGTCAGTATTTTTTTTTTTTTTTTTTTTTTCAGTTTGGAACCACCTACTGATGTGTTTTGACTCATTTCCCAGGTAATTTTTTTATTCCTAACTGTTTAGCTGTTTAAGTTCAGTGATGAGTCGTGAAAGAAATATTTTGTATTATCCTGTACGCCTGAGAGCCTTAATTTATTATTATTACTATTATAGCTGAAGGGAAATGGAGTGTAGAGCAGTATTTATTTTAAAAATTTTGTGTAAATTTTATTGTACACTCTTTATCGAAAATCGGGCCTCGACAAGTTTTAAAGGATACTTTTGCACACCACCTCATACGATTTTATATTTACTACCTTTGTTACACTGAGAGTATTGACGAGATATAGAAAATGTGATACTTCATTGCTCACAGTGTAAGTTAGAAACGTTATTTTCAATTAATTATTCAAAGTATTGAATCCCCTGATAAGGCACCGCATGAAATTCTAGCAAAGAAGGAATGCAGTAATGTTACTTCAGTACCAACATTTTTTTAATACAGAAAAATAAAATCATTTTATTCCTAGAATTTTTTACGTCCGAATTATTGTAAATAACTGTTTCAGCCCTTTCTACTTATTGTTTCTTACACTTGCCGTACGTTCACGTATCTTTAAGGAAAAAAAAAGAAAGATAAACTTAGCAAACACTGATACTTGCTCACTTAGGGCAATAGCCTACCACAAATATTTATCGCGTTCGAGGCACCGACTTATAAAAACCGATAAGAACAAAAATATGCTGCGCGTTTAAAAACGCCGTAAATCAAATTATATATCAGTAATAGCAATAGCAAATAACACCTTTTTCTGCTAACACATTTGGGTCTGAATAGGCTTTTTAGTCTGGCATGTAGTAAAACAAATTATCTCAATGTAAGGTAAACCATTTAAGCCAAATACAGTGTGTTAGAGCTGTCAAAATAAGTGAAACACTGATAAAGATCCTCAATCCCTGTTTGTTACTGGAAACGATTTTCTCTAAAGCAAATTTTTTTAACTTAATGCACTGTAGGCTACATATGTGTACGCAGATATAGTTAGTAAAACAAATTTTGTCTTTAGTCACACAAAATCTAATTTGCAGCAATAAATTCTGATCTGATTTTAAACTGAATACTGTTCAATTTGTATGTCATGTCTATGATATTACGTCATACAAAACATGTACAAGTTATTATTTTCACAATATAGCACGTCGAAATAAAATGTTATTTATTAACTTAGGACGTTTTCTATCTTACAGACTATTTATCTTGTAATAACGTCCAAATTCTGTTCTAGGTTATTTTACAATTGGTACGTCTTTGCAATTATATTTCTTTTGATATTTAGTATACAAAACAAATCCTTGAGACATATCAGAATTATTATTAAAGAAGTCCACCCCTGGCGCTATACCGTGTTCCGTGTAGCATGAAACTTTTTTGAATATTATAAGTGCAGACATAAAGTGCGGGAAGAAGGCAACGAAACAAGCAAATAATCCCAGTAAACGTAGGTCCAGAAATCAATGGTTTCCCCAAATACAACGTATTAGGACTGAATACATGAACACCTTATACCAGAGTCCCTGAGGAACTAGTGCACACACTGCTCCACGGCTGTATTATCTGAGAGTACGCTTGGTGATACAGAAGTGTTATCTTCCGTACATTGCCATTAGCACGCCTGTACATGAAGTGGATGTCAAATACCTAGGGTCCAGGATTTTGTCACGAAAATATTTCTGCCCCACTTCGTTTCAGTGTCTCAAGTGCACATAGGCAGCTGTGCTTCATGGTTATTGGCAGCGCGTCTTTGTTCAGACACGTTTCTCAATTTGACTGTACCAATGAGAATAAGACTGTTGTGACTCTGTACGTCTGTAATTTGCCAAGAGTAAAATCATCCAATTACAGACGATGTAGCAGTGCTGCAGATGTGCACCTGACGCGTTGAAACCTAATGTTGCTAAAATCTATTCGCCGCAAAATCGTGGCTCTACAATATATGTTTATATTAAACTGTGTGTGGAGCCACGGCAACCATTTCTAATGGTACACGTGTACACTACGTTTACTGTTCACTGTGGGAACTGGTACATGGAACATAAAGCAAATGTGTTGTAACATTGGCGTTACTGTACCAGTGCATACGTCGTACTACGGAAACCATTGGTTTCAGGACGAATGTATATTAAGAATGTATGTTTGTTTCATTATATGTTACTAGACACACTCGTTTTTACCAATAATAGTCTATAGCCTGTATTTATTTATCAAAAGAGAATATACTTACAACCAAGCGTTGCTTTTAATATTGCAGCACAAAAATTCACAAAATTTCTTTCTATAGGTATTTTGCCTTCAGTATTCTGGCAAAAAACAGCATTCATGTGCATAACTTTAAGGAGTCCCTCTACTAAGGTAAGGCATACTCATTAAATGATCTTTAGACCTATGTAGGTATATGTCAATACCTAAAGTTATTCAGCTATTACGGAGATAATTGCAATTATTATCTCTGTGTTTTAACGTCAGTACTAAATTAATTATGTTACTTCTCTGTGTACAGTAAAACTTATTTATTTTAGTATTTTTAAAATATCTTAACACTGTTTTTTTTTTGTAATTAGGTTTTCTGCCAACTATAGGCTTCTTGTCAGAATACAATACTTTGGTTTTTCTTCCGTTGCCCCTGTCTAAAAAAAACGTAAGTGTTTTGTCTTCCAGTTTATAAAATTTATTATGTTTTAAAGCACAACTTATTCTGTACCGTTATGACGATTAAGTTGTTATCACGCTTTCCATCTCTTCACGTGTGCAAACGAGTGCAGACCAAATTTATTTTAAATTTTTGGAATTTAACATACAGATAAAAGTAAAAATTGATACTTGTAGCTATGTCGAAGTAATTCCAGACAGGCCAAAAACACATACCCTTAGGCCATAGGCAGATAAAATAATCGGGACCTATTTTTGTAATTTAGAATATTGTGTCTTCCCAAAATTGTTGGTGTAATTTAGGTATTGTTTTTTTTTTTAATTTTTGCTGTAGGCAAGCCGATTTAAGAAATATATATACATGTTCCAAATAAGAAATTAACCACGGTTTTCAATACACCATTCCCCAGTGTTTACTATAATTTGGCCATTTACAAGGACACACACACACACACACACACACACACACACACATATATATATATATATATATATATATATATATATATATATATATGGGCGATATAGTAGTTTTGTTGCCTGATATGCACTTCTATTATGTTATAGTGTGTACGAAAATACCATTTCGTAAGTATTCCACAAGTTCCCATTTCACTAATGTACGAAAATAAACACACTTCGGTCGCCGATGGATTAACGTTGTAATGTACTATGCTCATAAGAAACTTTGTTTCGAAGTCATACAAACATAGCTACAAAATAACCTATTTCAACTGCCGCACATCGAAATGTACTGACAAAATGCAAGCGAAGCTCAAGAAAAACCTGCACAGAATTTTTCTGCGACTTTCCACCAGTAAGATTACACTGTTTTCGTTTTATTACTACAGTAAAAGTGGATCGTCGGGAATCCTGCAAACTATTTCAGAACTTCACTTGCTTAGGCGATGCGGTATTTGAAGCGCGCTTCAAAATTGCCCTTAGAGTTTATAACTTCAGAACCTCTAACGCACAGGAAGGCCGTTAAGGAGGTAGTTTCGTAGTTTTACTAATTTTATGTTTGCTTACTTGTAACTAGTTTTTATTTCTTAGTTTGGACATTTAGGGTCATTACTGACACAAAGCATTACTTGATAGGTTTGTTTAAACTTAAGTGAGCAGACTTTATGTATACTTATGATGTAAGAATGAAATCAGTAAGTATTTGTTTTATCCCTAATTACGTTTATACAGACCAACAGTTAAGGTATATAAGCAAATACCACGAGCTTAAATAAAGTTTGTTTATTTTGAGAGTGGATGTACACCTCCCAGTTTTATATGGATTTTACTTAGTAAGAGACGTCTTACAAACTATCTAAACATAAATAAACGTCATCCACGCATGTGCTGGGATTCGAACCCAGGACACCTTGCATCGTAATCCGGCTTGCTACCGATCACTCTACAAGAGCCGATTTGAAAATAAATTTTTAAAAATTCTCTGTTCTTAAACAAATAACATCGCTTATATTATGGAGAGATTTAACTTAAAGACGATATTAAGAAAACTACTCCCTTGAGCACATATTCCCTCCTAGCGATTTGAGACGGGAGTCTGATATAGACGAAGTTCGACGGACCAGTTATACTTACGAAAGCCTCCATGTCGGTGTATTGTTTCTCCAAGCACACAGGCGTACTGCAGCAAGTTATATCTGGCGGATATCTAGTGTCCTTACAGTGACAGCCGAGGGTTTTTATAGGCACCTGCGACAAAGCCAGGTCGCGTGCATTGAGTTGGCCGACCTCGACACGGGCAGTCCTCTTTGTCTCGGCGTAGAAGACCACTCTTATCGTACATGTTATATAGAAGAACGTGGGGAGGGGGGGGGGGGCTGGTGAACTCTCAGGGGCATGTGACGACGCAGTTCTCAACTCCTATGGTCGACAAGAGTGTGCGTATGTCACAGGAAGGTAGGGTGGACAGAGAAACTTCACATCTGGCTACAAAGCGAACAATTCAGCCGCGTGTCCACCTCTGGGTATAGTGAGAACACAAACCTCCCTTCCTAACTTACTTCCGCCAGAACTAGTAAAACTAAGACTGTGCACGCTAAATACAAATGAGTGAATATCAACATATTAACATTATTTACTTTTTCGCTAATTTATATTGTTTAAACTGTTCCATGCATCAGAAAGCAACCAAGAACATTTCATTCTCAACCATATAGGTACAGAATAAATAAATAACTGCAGTACGAGAACGATTACTGCATTAATATGCGTTAAGGATTGCCGTACTGCTAATACTCGCACGTTGGTGTCGGGAATGTTTTTTTCTTAAGTATTAAAAATTTATGTTACGTTTTAAAATCCAATTTGATACGCAACTCGTGAAGGGAGGTGAGGTTTTAAAGTTACATTATTTAGTTAGAGTATGTTTTGTTAAAATAACGACTGAATTGTAAGGTCGACATTCCTATCTTAATCACGATGCCAAGGTTGATGTCCTGCTACGGTTTGGTGATCGAAACGTCATATCTGCATCCTTGTAACGTAGTGACCCGGTCGTCGATATGGAGCCGCCAGACATCGTCACACGCCCCTACATCACGCCGTAGGTGGTAACTCGTATACTTGTTTCGGCCTTTCAGAGTAGGGAGTTGTGTTGCCGCATTATTTCCTGTGTTTAACATTTGTAAATCCCTGGACGGGTTTGCCAGATTAGGAAAGCATGTATGCTCAGTTGGCCTGCTTGACGAGGACTGGCTGTTTTTAGGACGTATATTTGACCCAGGAGTACTGCGTATTTCATAACTGTATGTAACAACTAAATATTCACTGATCCAAATTTAGAGTACACACATTCTGATAATAAATGATTGAATATGTACTAAATACAAGCCATTTGTTCATTCCTCAATTATTTTATTGACTGAAAGTACTCCATCGAGAAAAGGTGAGAAACTACAGTTAATAAGTGATTATTCCATAATGGTTGCATGTAGTTATTTGTACACTCTTCACTGCAAAGTTGACGTCTGTCAATGAAAACTGGAGAGAGTAGGAAAACATAACTATTAAGAAGTGTAATACTTAGTCATCATGATCCATATACAACATAAAATTCCATAAATGGCATTTTACAATATTGGCTGTTTTTTTTTTTTTTAATTTGACCCGATTCTAGTGACGGAATTTTATGTTGTTTGTGTATCCTGTTTACTAAAGGATACTCTGAATATTTAATTTTTCAAATTCTCTATAGTTATCAGTGATATGTATCTTAATCGCAATGAAGTATGCCAAATACTAAATCCGGTGAATACGAACCCATTGCACAATTGAAAATACATAATTTAAATTAATACTATCGGAACTATTGTGAAGTGGGCGGACCACTAACGATTTTGTCATTTTTTATCCCTCTGTAGGATTTTACCTTTACTACAGGACTAACCTCATGTCCCCACAAGGATTTATTACTTCGAAATCTAGGGATTTTAAATGTTTCTTTATTTCGCTCTCAAATTGTTTGTAAAAATCACAAGGAATTTTTTTGGTACTTTCACAAGTCTTCTAAAAATCACAAATATTTATTCTAATAGCATTTGTTTCTATAGTTACGGTATTTTCTTTGGAAAAAATCTCAATTCATCAAAATCACGGGTTTATTTGAAATCATGTTGTATACACAAAATACGTACTCTGGTATGCATTTTGCTGGGATAAAGTGAATATTCATGTGTATTACTTGCCACAAATATGAAGTTAAAACTTTGAACAATAACTTCGAATACATTAAAAATATTAAGTATTTTGTAAGTCTTGATGCTCTAGAGGTGAGGTGCACGGTCGCAAAAAGCAAGGCTCTAGGCTTAAGTCCTGGCGGATCCACAAATTATTTTCTCAAAATGTTTACACGTGAAAATTATTTGTTTAACTCTTTTCATATACAAGCTTATTTTCATTATCAGCCTAAAGAGAATTTATCCAAATTTAAATGTTCCGTTCTTCAAGTACATAGGCCTAAGCTTATTTCTTGAATGTTTGCAAATAAATATTTAGTATTTTTACAAGAACAGTATTTGAGGATAAATATGGAATTTTGTTTGGTAACTAGATTCCCAAAGAGTTTTCTTGTAGATGTACAAAAATATTTTTAAAAGGTATATGTGATGCCAAAATCAAATTTCAAATAGGTTATATTAAATAATTGCATAGTGATGTTAAATCAAGACACTGTTCAGTATATCACCCAGGCAATCAAACAAGTATGCGTGGCTCTTAAAAGCGAGGTCTTGAGATGCTACTGTTATGAACGATTTGAGCAAGGAGCAGAGCCGGAATGAAGGAGTGGGAGAAACGAGAAATCCCCGATAAATCCATCGACCAACAACAATGTACGATAAAATTGTCACCTGCGAAAATTCGACTCGAGCTCACCAAGAATCGAACCAGTATTTCCCTGTTGAGATACGTTTGCTCCAATTGTCGGGATCTATAAGAATTTATTTTCAAAAATTGTATATATTTACTAAATACTTCACGTTAAAATGCTAAACGTGACACGCGGCCAAAAAATGGTAAGGTAGCGTCACCAACTAGTTGACAAAACATGTCAGTTCGAACAAGGTCGGTGTGTCTGATGTGTGCTTGTTGACACCGAATTTTTTGACGAAGTGTAGGCTACATATGCCGAGTCACCCTTGTCCTGTGAAACTTTATTCAATTTAGACAACAGCTTTAATTGCCTTTCATTAAGGATGTTTTTTTTTATTTTTCTAATATTGTCAGTGATGTTTAATCGTAACTAAATGTGGCAGCTAGTGTTTATATTAATTTTATTTTTTTAGTTACTGCATTAGAATGATACCACTATAAATACTTGGCTTTGCTGGAGTATATTAAGTATACATCATTTGAAGATATAAATTTGAAAAAAGAATGCAATACGTGGGAACTATTGAGTGATAAAAACAAACATGTATACCAAGAATATACTATTACAAAATAACTTCTGGTTGTTTTTCAACTACCAGATATTTATAAATTGTTATTTAATGAACGTTGCAAAAACGCCGCTCAAATAAGCAAGTACCATTCCATTAGTGTTAATTGATACTGGCCGAAAAAAAAAAAACAGCAGTGAACCCTTTTTAATTGTAATATACTTCACATAATCTTATTCAAAATGTGACTGAGAGAAATGTATACACTCATGTGTCAAACTAGAATTCTGTTGGTCAAAAATAAAATAAAAACATATGTGATATATGATGCACCTTAAGTGGAAGTGGTATTTTACACTACTCTGTAAACAGTTGGGACACCAGTGATAATCTTTGCTCGTAAAACATCCCGTGCTTTACCCTCTACTTCTCAAACCGATGCAGCCGCTTTCTTTTATAGCCGCAACACAGTTGTCGGACTATGTATGCATAGTTTGTAATTTTTCTTACCCTGTAAATTTATTGACATATAAAATGTCCACTAAGTTGCATACAGTTTAGCTTACGCTAAATGTTACACTATGTAGTCAGACTACCTGCTATTTCGCACTGTATTCGATCGCAATTCTAGATGTCAGAAGGTTTCTTTCATGAGAGAGAAATACACAGACAGATTATGTGAGTGAGTGAGTCAAGCTAGTGAGCTTTTAAATGCTGTTTAGAGTGACACAAGACGAGTACGGAACACTAACCTAACGAAGAGGAGGGAGACATATAGGTAACACTAGAAACGCTGTCGACCAAACACAATGGACACCAAGTTCCCCACCTGTTAATATCAGAACTGACTCTACCTAGAATCTTACCTGGATCCTTTGATGGGGGGCGAGTTGCGTGACCAACGTATAAGCCTATCATCACGGAACCCAGCATTCACTAGATGTTAATGCATTGGGTACTGTTCGTAGCGACAGTCGGCCCCTTTTTTATTGCTTCATTCACATGTGCCACTTTAGCCCTGGAAATATATTATTAGCTCGCCATTCGCGTAGAAAATGGTCCAATCAAATAAGTCCACTGATACGTGAAACCGTATACTGTAAAAATTTATTTGTAAATTCAACACTTCGGTATATAATATTGTTTAGGTAACAAGCATTATAAAATTGTTATCTTTGCAACCGTGGTAGCGTCATTGTACAATTTTAGGAAACAGTACAAACTAAATAGATTATTCCAGATTTGTAAAGTAACAGAAATAAATTTTTAAGTTAATATTTGATAAGTGTACCATAATGTTTATGAGTAAAAATGTCCCGTAATTTTTAGGATATTTTTGTTTACTAGACACCACGGAGCATCTACAGAAACACCAACTAGAACGGATATGAATGTCGATAAATTGTCCTTGTTAGCAGTCATCCGGATAACACGTCATTAAAAACTTAATTTGCCACTCATTGTTCCTCTGAGCGGTTATCATCTGCTCGTGACTGGCGGACCCGTTGAACTGATTGGAAACCAGCGAATTGGAAAATTTGGATTCCCGAAATGGGAATCCGCTAGAAAGTCAGATCGCCAGAAAAATCGAATTAGTTCACCTTCGAAAGATCAGTTTAGGCAATTTAAAATGTGTTTCCTCGAAACAAATTAGGCTAATTCATATTATAAATAAATAAAAGTAACATTATATTGCTTTATTTTGGTGACGGAATTGGTACTGCTTTGATAATAATTTATCCTTATATACTCCATGTGACATCTCATTTCTTTGATTCGAGGGGATTTTCGGATCTCTCCTGGATTTTTCCTTTAAATTTTGAGGGCATTGTTTGAAACGATATCACAAGAACTTCAAATAAAAACCTATCGGGTTCAATGTTTGAAAGGCAGTGCCTCTATCGTAAATATTAAAGTATTATTTCATAAACTGAGGCATGAATCGACAGAGGTTAAACTGTACGTCCGAATCAATTATAAACAAGAAAAGCATGTGCCTCATTAAACCGCGTGATAACATGAGTGTTGTGTTAAAGAATAACTAAAACAAAACTATAATAATGAAACTCCGCGCATTTTCTGGTAGGCATACATCAATTAGGTACTCATCAGTTCATAGAACTATATTATGTGTTAATTACCCGTTAAGGTAAATTTTAAGTTTTCTGTTTCTTAGGAATAAATCACGTTTCTTGATTTTTGTTTCTTAAATTTCGTTTATGTCTTCTAGGAATATTTTTCATCTACAAAATATTTTCAGACATATGTTTACAACCACACTAAACCAGTAACATTTTAATTACTTTCCGTAAATCATTAATCATTTTTTGACTTATCTTTTAGCTGAATTTAAACGTTCACCAAGAAGTTCCACAGTAAACTGTGTACATTTTGAGCCCCTTCCAAATTTCATGACCATATACAAATTTAATGTTACGTACGGAAAAAAATAAGGTGAAAACATACGTATATAACCTACAATTTTAGGAGCCTCACTATAGCTGCGATAGCGCGCGAGCTACTCAATTTGCGTGCAATGCTATACTATTACTTACCCTTGTTCCTATGGAACGTTAAGCGATTACCACATTGTTTTATTTGTCGACAGCATATTTCAAAGTTTAAATCTAGTTTGTATTGTTTTTTTTCGAATCTGGTAATTTATTTTCTATATACGACAGTCTGGAAAAACCACGTTTGCCCTTTTTGAGAGGCCCGAAAATATTATTTCTAATAAACGTGCCGAATGTTTAAAACTATAGCAAGATAGTTATAAGTGTGTGTTTTTTTCGTGAATATACACACACAATCCGCGTCAAATACTCCAGTAAAAAATTTTTTAGTAAATTATTGCAATGAATTTAAAGAGCATGTACGGAGCCCCCTTAATTTCAATTTAAAGTGCGGTACTACCTTACGGAATAGGATCGATAAGAATAAGTAACTGTACTTTCATAAAAAAAAAGATGTACAAGTTACTCAGCAGTCTACAAAGCGATCAAATTGATGCAATTCTGGTAATTGTGTGGTTTTTGACTTAACATTATGTTGCGATAAGAGTGTGTTTTATCAGTGGTAGAAGGTAAAAAAATGCTAACAAGACGTTTAGTTAATCATATTACTTGATGACACGTAGCTCTACTTCCGCTCTCCTCACACATTCATCATATCTCAGGTGACTTGCGTGTTACATGCATACACGTTAGCGTATTACATAGCAGCGTTTTTTTTTTCAGGATTTACTCATATGCATCGGTTGCGGTTAAAACTGTTACATTTATCGTATTTATGACTCTATGACATAAAACAAGCGATTGTTTTAAAAATAATAATGATAGTGTGTAAATAAGAATTCACTAAAATAAAATAGTTGTGCAAAACAAGAGGCATTTTACTTAAACATTTCTAGAACTTTATGGGCCCAGATGTGTTTTATATTGAGGTCTGAAGAATAAAATACCGTAATTAAAATGTCATATGTAAATACAGTAGTAAATATTCCGCAGGTAATGACGGATAACTTTAAAAATGGGAAATTTCGTGCAGAAACTATTCTTAAAGAAAAGCTAATTTTGGAAGTTTTAAATATATAGAGGAAGACTCGTTGTCACATGAAAAGCAGTTGAAGCAATTCAAATTTAAAGACGCGAAGGCAAAATCAACCATTGTTCAATGCACCAGTGACAAACATTTGGATATAATTAAGAATGTCAAGACTGTCAAATGCACGCTGAAAGCCTTGGGAGATATATTTCCACGAAAAGGTATCGATCGTATCTAATTGATGTCTCTTAAATAATTATTGAATGCGGAATTGAGAAGAATGACTAAACCATTCCGATAAGATAATTTTCTGAAATTCCGAAGCTTACTACCCATACAGCACGCCTGGTTGCAAAAACGTTGCTGCTACGTTGCATTGTTTCAATTTGGTTGCGAGCCTGTTTGAAACGTTGTGTCAATGTTCCAAATGTTGTCAATGTCGCAGGAATGTTACTGTGAAATTATTTGTCTTCACTTCACTTCACTCCATTTGGGGCACAGCCCCTGGCCTTGGCCGTAAGCCGTACAGCCATAAACGCAATTTAACTCTGTACGCCGTACGCACAGTCGAAAACGTACAAGAAAACGTGACATAACACAAAACGGCACAAACAAAATGGCCTTAGAATTCAAAAGAATTCACATCCAGGCTGATTAGAACCATCGAAGGCGAGGAAACTCGCGGTCAAAAGGGGTGCCGCACCAGCACCATGCGTGAAAGATAGACAACCGTCACCGACGGCGGCTACAGAAGAACTATAATTATTTGTCTGGCTCTAACGTTGTAGTAACGTTTCATATGGCCATATACTATTGAGTCAAAATCTTTCGTTATTAATACATCCAAATTTGACAGTAACTGCGTTTTTAATGTGATTATTGGTTTTATTCAGTTATATTTAATCATATTATAATTTAATGTAGGATCTCTTCGATGTTAGTTTATGTAAAGTTGCGTCTTTTACTTGTATTGTTCTGGTTTTGCATTGTTTATATTTAATGTATTTGGAAGACCCGTTTTTCTATATTATTGATAATACTTCGAGTTTTGTAGTAATAAGGTAGGAGAAATATCAAGAAAGAGTATTATTATTATTATTATTATTATTAAAATTCCTGTGATTAGTAAGAACTCGGCAATATGTGTGGTTTGTTCACGAAATTAATTTCCAAGTTCGTATTGGTTAGCCAATCAGTTCCTAACCTATTTGTAGTGAGTTTACTTCAAATAAATTAACCGAAGTATACACAGGTGTCTCGTGTATCGAGTTGAAATTAATTGACTTAAGTTAGGTACTATGTGGTAAAGTATTAAAATCAGTATGTTAGACTTATTTCTCGTGTGCAACATCCATGAGCGACGTGACCGAATTCCAGAAATTTGGGTATTATAGTAATGCTATTGCCACATAACATATAAAATTCATCATGTCGTGAAAGTTGATATTACAATATGTAAATTGATTGTTAAAGGTTTTGTTTTTGCGCTGCTATTACATGCTAAACTATTGATTATAGATGTATAGTCTATTGATTAAAAATGTTATTATGGATGTTAGAAGTAATCCTATGTAAAGAAAATTTTAGTTTTCTAAGTTTGAAATTTTTGTTAGGTTATATTGTTTAGGTTCGGTTATTTTACCATAATGTTATCCGTTTTTGTTAGTTTGCCTAACCTAACATTGCCTAACATAACGAAAAATGGAGAACTTAATAGTAAAATAGCTTAAAAACGTGTGGTAGATAAATAAACACTGAAAACATCAATTGATATTTGCACTTTTTTCGAAGCCAATATGGATAAAATACTCAATGACAATACTAGATAATGGTATTTACCAACTTTATGAATAAATATTTATCCAGAATTACTAATTTGTTACGCGTAATCTTTTGCGCCGCAGTTAAATGCACGAGGTTCCGGCGTCAGAGATTGTGCCTCAGAAGCTCATAATACTGGAAACAATATTGTTTAAAAAGTTGGCTTAAACTATTGTCTAGGGTTGCTATTGCTTAACTTTCGTAAATTGGCTTCAAGAAATCTACAGTTATAGATTAACGCTTTTAGCGTTGAATTATGTACCACGCCCTCTTAAACCAAGGCCGTAGAAGAACAGGTCTGGACACTCGCCTGGAAACTTGACCCCCTTGTTGTTTGGCTGTAGTTCACCAAGTTACCGATAATGCTATACATTTTTGGCGCTGTATTCCGGGCGGTCGAGCTCAAACACAGCCCACTTCCCTCCCACTAAGATAAACAATTTATCGAAATGTATTCTTTATCAATTTATGAAATACTTCCTTCGCTCACAATTTTTAATCATGGTTCCAGTAATCTTTATTTACTTTATAATGTTAACAATGGAAAAAAGTGGGCGGAGTTGGTCAGACTGCCCGGATTACAAAGCCAAAAAGTACAACATTCTCGGTAACTTGACGAACTGCAGCCAAACAACAAGGGGGTCAAGCAAAATACATTGGTAGATAGGCGAGAGTCCAGACCTATTCTTCTACGACCGTGGCTTAAACTAATTTAAACTAACCTAACTTAACCTAACAAAAAACTGAAAATTTCGAAGTTAGTAAACTGCAACTTTCTATATGTACGACTATTCCTAACATATATAGAAACATTTTTCATTATTAAACCATGCCTTTAAAATCATTAGTTTGGCCGGTACACAGTCAGTAGTTATTCTTAATATACTCCAAAAAAAATTCTTTTAAATTTTTTTTTCCATGTTTCTACCGGAAATGCACAGTTTACACTGTACAATGCTGTGCTTAGCCATCATAAAATTACTGTTTCTACTCAGACGGCACAGCAGATGGTGCTGGAAATATTACAGCAGTATTTTAATATACTAAGTTGGTTACACAAACAACAGCATGTGGCCTGAACATGCCAGAAACGTCTCACTGACATCATAGGAGATTAAGACCACACAGAACCTTTTTTTGTACATATAGGTAGTGTTAAAATTGCGACATTCTGCACTGTCTGTTTCATTTCAGACCAACATGTGTAATATTTGTATTAGCCTAATGGTAATTGGTTTATATTGACATTTAAAATTATTAATCATGTTTATTTTAGTATCGTAATCAGTTAATTTTAAATACATAATTTAGGTTCACTGTCACACATGTATAAAATTGGTTTTTATTTTGTTTAAACAACTAAATTATTATTCCTGTGCCAGTGATAGTGATACTAAGTAGGCCTACTTAATTTCGCTACTGACCATGTTGCTTTTGCAGTCATATTTTATCGTAAAGATAGTACGTGATTTCAAAATATTTATAGTCTGCATGCACGTGTATTGGATGTGAACTGTAATAATTTAGTAATCTTGGCACAATTCTGTTGTGTTCACGTTGAAGAGATGTGCTAGTCAGGGAATGAGTTCTGGAAGTTCCTTCAACTTGCAGGGAACATGCTGGAAATGTTCAGGTGATGTGCAGGCAACTTTACATTGTAATGTTGCATGCAGGAGATGTTAAGTGTATTGCCTGAACATACCTGGCACATTACAGTATGTTTTTACAACGTTATAGTATAACTTACAGGCATCGTGTATGAAACAATGCTGTGCTGTTTGGAAATATCCCAGCAGTTAACCCCATTCTGATACCAAGTTTAAAAATATATTTTTTGATACGTATTCTTTATATTTCTACCCACTGATTTTACCACACCTTAATATACTTAGTACTAAACTGTGTCTAGGTAATACAAGTAACGAAATTTTAATAATTCCCCATACAGCACACAATGTTTCAGTTACGGTATGTTTCAGAATCATTTCAAAGACTTTACAATGCCTCGTTTAAATAACATTTCATATGAATATTTCACTTATATTTCTGAAACGTTGTTCCAATGTAATATTACGTATCTCAAGTTGCAGATAGGTAGTTCTCAGTAATGTTCTGCTGAAACTTCCAACAGAACGATATGGCTTATATTTCACAGTAAACATTCCAGAAATATTGCGATGTTATTGTGTCTCCGAAATGCTTAGTCCAGACATTACCCGCCATTATCGCTGAGTAGCCATGTTGCTTGTTGAATGTTTCAGTTAATCATTTCCGAAATGTAACTGAATGCATTGTGTGCTGTATGGGTCTTTTGGAAATTTAGCTTTCTACATCAATATTAATTTAATGACAGCATAATTTGTAAATTGTTTAAATAACTAAGTGAGCAAAATTATCAATAAACAGGCCTAGTTTTCACCAGGCAAAAAAAAAAACTTAAGCATGGTGCAGGTAAAATATTTGCGTTGAAAAGTTATCAAAATTAGGAATAATTTAAATGTCAGTACAGAGAAACCGAACCTTAGCATTTCTAAAAAATAGTTTTTGAGCAAACGTGTTCTTCATGTGACGTGTTTCTATTTAAAATGTTATGACGTATTATTGTTGTAACTTTGATTCCACTGTCAGATTTTAATTTGACAAATTATGTCACATTAGCAAAATATTGGTTCCAAAATTATGAATTTTTTACAGGACAGTTTTTTTATAATGACTTTTGTTTAGTTTGTAATTTAAAACAGAATATCAGTGGAATACCGACTGTTTTTGTTCATGAAACATAAAATTTTTATGGTTTTGTAAAGGCTTGCAATGGGAGTCATTGAATGGAATGTATTTTTTTTAGACATATTCCATACATAAAATTATACAACAAACAGTAAAAACACAGTTATACTTTTTTTTGGATTTGGTTTGCCATTATGTATACATATAGTAGATTTATGCTTACATGCATTTTAAATATAGTCTTCCACCTGCACTCTTTTTAAGTATTTCTCTCAAATCTTTCAGTAAACATGTTGGTTATAGTCTACTTCGTAATAACGCAACACAATAAAGAGTGAGTGAGAGGTTTTGGTCAGCGCTGGTGAGGGGTGACATGAGGTGAGTATGGAGCAGCGCTGGAATGAAAAGGGAAAATTGGAAATCCCCGAGAAAACCAGACGACCAATGGTGTCGCCTGGCACGACTCTCACATGCAAAAATGCTGAGACTGACCCCGTTGGGAATCGAACCCGGATCGTCTTAGTTGGAGGCGAATGGTCCGACCATTCAGCTACAGCGGCCCCTAACACAATAATGATTTCTGAGTAACCATGGCACAAGACTATATAAAAATTAATAAGTTTGGCCCTAGCTGTTTATGTGAGACTGCACATATAATGTACTAAGAGATAATACTCTGACCATTGGCACCTTCAGTTCTGTATGGTCAGCATTATCAGTGAACACATGAATCCATCTGAAACGTTTACTCGCATAGGTATTCACAAAATCACACAGAGTGAACAAAGCTGATACCTGTTATAGTATTTCATACATTTGCCACAGCATTATTTGTTACACACAAATTCACAGTATGGTTTGGTGTAGTAGTATCGAAGTTAGGATTTTCTGTTCATATATTCA
The DNA here is from genome assembly GCA_003012365.1 of Medauroidea extradentata. Lineage (NCBI taxonomy): Eukaryota > Metazoa > Arthropoda > Insecta > Phasmatodea > Phasmatidae > Medauroidea > Medauroidea extradentata. Next base: position 45,338 of record PNEQ01128086.1, read on the forward strand.
GAAGTGTGAAAAGTTGTCCTTAAAAAGCTGAGAGGAGATGATGTACAATATTATATGTGTGTATAGTATGCACAAATGGTCATGCATATGAAATAATGCTGTATTGGTTAATTTTATCAGACAGCACCAATATAGATGAATTAGTTCAGCTCTCAATATAACACTTTCTAAACTACCATAACGTATGTAGCAAGTCAAGGTAAAGCGAGCACTTCTGAAGACTTCGTTATTTTTTTCTTTTTAGGCAATTTGTACATTTTTGCAACTTGTTAATATAAACTTAACAGGTGCCTAAAAGTTAATAAGTCACAATACATTTTCTTCCAACGCTTCCGAAGAAGACTGTATTCAAAAGTGTCCATCGTCAGCAAACATCCTGTGATGAGTTTTTGAAGGTGGTGAAAACTAATAATGTAGTCTTTTAGCCTTTAAATAATTTGGCATTTTCTTTCCGATTTTATTTTGCGCACTGCTGGGTGATAAGTTCATTATTTTATTTAAATGCAATTTGAGTTAAGATAAGGGACTCTTTGTAATCCCCTTTTTTAAAAGCGCTGTGGGGTTTGAAGGAAGTGGGTGCCAGCCTCCTCTCACCTCTCCACCTTGGACCATTCTCACTTATAGAACAATGGTACTGCTAATTTTGGGTACGATCCATCCGTACTAGCCAGTCAGTATGACTCTGTACCTGTACAGCATTTAAATATCCCTAAAAAATTCCATCAGTGCAGTGCTAGTGGTATAATTCGTTCAGAGTAGAGTGATCAATTTTACGACAGGAGCGGAAGCTCCCAACTGGTTTTTAATCTTGGGTTAGAAAAATTTTGATTAAATTTTGTTGTCAACATCATCTTTAATTTTAGGTGGCTTCCTAATGTAACTATTTTGTTATGTTTCTTTTTAACGGTGAGGTTCACCACAGTTTTTAACGTCTTTATTTATTTTTATATTTGTAGGCTACCAGATATTTTTTTCTTATTTTACACATAAATTATGATATAATCTTCCTGTTAGGAAATTTTTGTATCTCTTAAGCCTGGTTACACCAACGATAACATTGCTAATAACACGTGTTTTCAACAAAGTTATTAACAATGTTGTAAAAATTCTTGAAAATTGTTGACGTGTTATCAACATTGTTGCCAACATTCTGTTATTAACTTTGTTAATATTTTATAAAAAATGTTTATAAAATTTGTTGCCAACATTTTGTTGATAACATTTGCTAGCAACAAAAGTTACGAATTTTAGAAACATGTTAATAACTTTGTCGCCGACAATGTTGATAACATTATTTTCCCGACCCGTTCTAGGGCGGTCTAGATCAAAGGATGTTGGTAACAAATTTTACTAACAATGTTATCAACAATGTTGTAGGCATTTTTGTCATTAACATTGCTATTAACTTACAGTCGCCATTCTTAGAACTTTGTTAATAACACTGGTGTTTTCAGCAATGTTAATAAGACATTTGCTATCAAAATTGCTGTAAAATAGTGTACCATTGCTTAGGATTTGTTGATAACATTTTGTAATTAACATATTGTAAGTAACATTGTTATGTTATTTTTTCGGTGTAAACTGGCCTTTATAGTTTTTGCGTAATGAGTCGTAAACGTCAAAATTTGAAGTTTACGGTTTTATGCACGCCACTAAAACCAACTAACATACCGAACCGAAAAAATTCACAATGTATAATAAGAATGTTGTAGGCTATGATTTGGCATATATAAAACAAAAAAATAAAATAAAATACTATTGTATTTAATAAAAAATTCTGTGTTTTGAAATGAAAATGTAAAAATTTCAACAATTTTTAAAAAATACAAAACTATATTTATTTTTTTTTGTTTTTATATGTGTAAAATCACAGCCTACAACATTGTTATACACTGTGATTTTTTTTGGTTTGGTATGACAGTTGGTTTTAGTGGCGTGCATAAAACCGTCAAGTGCAAATTTTGACGTTTACGACTCATTACGCAAGAACTATAAGAGATGCGAAAATTTCCTAATAGGAAGATTTAGTCACAATTTATGTCTAAAATAAGAAAAAAATATCTGGTATAAATATAAAAATAATAAAAGGCATTGAAAAATGAGGTGAAGCCCCCTTAGTGTTTTTCACTAGTTAACCTATCTCCTTCAAATTTGGCAAATTCTATCCAGTACCTTTTGAGGGTAATAAATATGTACTGCTTGTAACTGTAACATTGGGAATACAACACTAACCAGCCAACATTAAAAGTAGGTCGAAGGAAATGGTTAAAGAGTTACATTTTAAAAAGTTTCATGAAAACTCAACATGAACTTCAAAGCGGTTATAATAATGACTAGCATATAACGCCCTGAAAATTGGCAGCTACCCTATATGTGAGCATTTATGATATGATTACCTGCAGCCTTATAAACATAATACGAGGATTTTTTTTGGTACAGTACATTTTGCTAAGCAAATTGCTTTGAGCAGAATAACCTCTTGTCTTAACACAACAGATTTACTGGTTTTAATAAACAACACCAAAAATAACTGATAACCCAAAATCATATCAAACACACTGCAACATCATTCCAAGACTTTGTGGCAAAGTCATCCAGAAACGATGCAGCAACGACATTTGGAAACGTGCGGTAAAGACATCTGGAAATGTGCAGCAAAGACATCTAGAGACTCGCAGCAAAGACTTCTCAGCAAAGACATCTTGAAACGTTGCAGCAACGTCGCCCTGCAACATTGTATGAACATCC
>PNEQ01128087.1:0-20456 GCA_003012365.1 Medauroidea extradentata
CTACGTCAGTGATGGAAACGTAGTGTGATCAAACCATAATAGGAATTATGGACTCATGGACTCGTATCCCCTCCATGTGGGAGGCTAGAATCATGTGATCTGCAAGGGAAAAGAGTCTTGTGGTAACAGTGTGTAGAGACAGACTTGGTCGGGTCACGAACTGAGATGGACGTGTGTATGAGCCAGGGGCTCTATGTATTTAACTTGTAATTAGTAATTGGTACAGCCAATGAGTATAGGTTGTATATAATAGTATAAGTAAACGACGTTAAATAGACCATCGACGTATGTTGTTGTTATTTTAATGACTTCACCTAGATGAGAACCCACCACATCTTCCTGATTGTAGTAGCTTCCCGTTGGGATACTACAACCTATTATCAAATACTTTTAATATTAATACCTTGCTGTCGATGTAAAAATAGGCAAGTAAGTGTTCATATAACATTTTTAAATGTTTATTTTATCATGTATAAGTTTGAGTAAGCCGTGGTAATGCTGAGTGTTGAAATTGGATATCACTTATTTGCATTTGTTTTTGTAATTTATTTATTACTAATATTTTTAAGTAGCGTCAGTACCAGTGGTGTAACTGGTTTTAAGATGTCCTGCATTCTAGAGATTATCTTTAAAAATATGACTTATATTTAGCTATATTTCACATTGCAAAATACACTTTTTGTAGCTATTCTGTACTGATTTTTGATAAAGAAATAATGGAATTGAAATGAATTTCAATAACCTATACATTTTTTCTCGCAAGTTTTTGTGGCTTTTCGTGTGATAGTAGTCATTTGAATAAAAATAGATGACGAAACAATTTGGGACTCAGATTCCTTCTTTGATCCCTTTTCTGCGTGTTTCACTGCTAAACTGAAAATCCTTTGGTCATCGCCTAGCAGCTGTATCTCTAGCGCTGATGAGTGACGATATTAGGTGAGTATGGATCAGCCCCGGAATGAAAGGAAAATTTAGTATACTTAAATTAATTATAAAACTTTATTTACGTTTGTCATGTTCGCTTTAACAAGTGAGTTTTCCTATTAGCTGTTTATAAACATGAATAATTTTAAAAAAGTAGCCTATTTGTAATATTGCATTACTTATGAAGACTAAGAAATTTGTGCGTACCATTCATAAAACCAAACGTCACACGGCAACGAGTCCGCATGAGTGAATTGTCCATTATGAATGTTTCTAGTATATGTTCACAAATCAGTCACATACTTTACACTCATACTGGTTGCAAACTGGTGCTAAAATATACATAAGCATACTTAGAATGAGTTGAGAAAAGGGATACATGGAAGCACAGCTAGAAGAAAGCAGCGGAGGATACACGTACTCATTTTGATTTACTTTCTTCATAAGATTTGGTAAATTGGAAACATTCCGGATTTATGGCCTCACAATAGAGTACTCACGAACTGAAATAAATATTAATGAAAATATGATTTGCTGTTTTAATTACATTATATGCTGTGAATGCACAAGACAAATTGTAACACGTAACTTTTTGATTTGGGGAAACAATTGCACGGTTTTATTATTACGAAAAAAATATTGACAATCTGAATACAAAGTGTAGTCATAATTTGTGGTTACAAATGTGGCGACTGGGTGTAATAGAGTGTTTATAATGTTTGAAAATGCTTAGTTACACGACTCCTTGGAATGACAGACGTGCAGTATGGGAAAGTGAGAAGCGACAGTGTTAGGTTACCCACGTGGCGGCCAGTTCTGAGCCTCCAGAAACTGCACGGGCTAATATACAGGCCAGCGGAGTGGTTGTGGAGCATTGTTTCGATGCCCATTATCATATTATAACGAAAGATAGCCCAAAGGTTAGACTGACGATTTTTCCATGGCGAACCTATACCTTTACACATGTTGCATTTTAAAATGGCCACTGTGGTTACCTGCATGAAGTTACGTGTCCTGAATACATTGGTAGTTGAAACTGCATTTATTAGTAGTTCGTGAGGACTTAAGAAGTTCGCGCACATTTTCGCCATTCACACCAGCTTATGAGCATGTGTTTATGTCCTATCATTGTCAATGAGGGGGAAATTGAAAACAGAGGGCCTTACTCAATGACTTAAAATTACGTATTAATTATTTAGCCAATCAGCACTTACCTAGAGCGAAACGATGTGTTGTATTGAAATGAAAACAAAATTTGCTACTAAATATCGTGTCGTTTTAGGAGTCTATTGATTAGCGAAAGTAGTATTTAAGTCATTCAGTAAAGCTTTTACGTTCGTTGTCTCCTCCGTTCATAATGATACGACAAAAAACCCATGATAACGAACGGGCGTTCTCAAATGTGTGCAAACTGCAAATTTTGTTGCCAGAAGACGTCTACATGCCAAGTCCTCCCCTCGCCTTCAACACAGCGACACGCGCAGTGTAACGACACTCGACTCTCCTTCCAGAGAATACACGGGTTCAACTGTCCGCCCGCTCATCCTGATATTGGCTATATCCCACGAGTTTTGGAAACCATTCCAGACGAATGCTGGGAAAGTCCCTCAAATGCCATGTTCGCTCCCTTTCGCAACTATCTAACCACTGGTTCCGTCCCATAACTTATTGCCGACAAGACTAAAAGCGTCAGTATTCTTTATTTGTTTATGTAATTGCTTTTGTTACTTGAAATTTTCCCGACATTTTTTTTACTGCGATAGTTTTCTCACACTGGTATGAGAAAGTTTAAAATTGCACAATACAGGAACGCAGGTAGCTAAACCAGTTGATTTGCTGAAATGCAATTGTTCGCACTAAATTTTGGCAACGTGTCACGGTATACAAAAAAAAATCTCGTAAAAATTTTTGCTGAATTAACTAAAATATACGAAGACATTTGTGAAAAAATGTAGGTCAAACCAACTTTTACGTTTATATTTAAATGATTCTTGCAATGGGGGCAAATTACAAACCAAAGAAATATTTTTGAACATACGCCATTCCAGCAAATTGAGTTTCACAGAAAACCGGAGGGTACACACAGACAGGTAAACAACCAATATTTCCAGTTATAAATATTTTTAAATAGCACACATGTAATTTTATCTTCCCAGTTAATTACAGAGCCGCGGTGGCCAAATGGTCAGACCATTCACCTCCCACCAACGCGAGGTCGATCCCCGGAATAGTACCGGACGATGTCGCTGGTCGGTCGGGTTTTCTCGGGGATGTCCCGTTTCCCCGCCTCTTAAGAGTTAGTGGACCTGGCGCGGGAGACGTGTGTAGTGTGGTACGGAATTTTGTTTCTTGTGTAACTATTAAAAATGTTCCCAATGCGTTTATCTACGAAAGAGACACACTTCAAACTGTGTCTCTATGATTTTAAAAATGCCGACCGCTAATTAAAAATATGATTGCCAAGCTCCTCAAAAGTGCTAAAAATGACTTTTTGTTGTAGCTGAGAAAATATCAACTGTAATCGGATAGCTAAATCATATAAACTTGCATTGGACTTTACTTCACACTTCACACTTTCCACAAATACAATAAAGTTCCATCGACAAACCGTTTCTACGTATTCACTGCGCGCTAGTTTAGTCCTCCGCGCCTAGAGGCGATGAGGTATTTGACGCACGTGATACATTCGACTTATAGCCATCCCAGTTTCCGTGCCTCGAATGTAAAAAAGAAAAAAAAAACTAGCGTCCACTAACTCTTGATTTCGGCGCTTGTTCATACTTATGTACACCTCACCAGTGCTGAATGCCCTGATGTTAGCGCTGACCAAAATATCTCTCTCACTCCAGTACACGTGGCATGACGTTGTGGCCGACATTATCTGTATGAAAACTATGAAAGATAGAGGTTTTCATGTCAAACAAATTTGCGGGAAGTACTATTTGATACAAAACAAAATAGTGGAGAATTTATTTCCTTCTGCCTTCATCCTATACCCAACGACCTTTCTTCATTTCAACAAACATCAAAATAACGTAACTGTGAACCTGTAATTCGTCCGGAAGGCTATTAACTCAACCAAATAACGTGTGAGAATGCCTGCATTATTTGTAGTGTTAGAATTTTGGAATAAAAAAAAAGACTGCCTGTTATACATTTTAAAGAAATACCATCACGAGTTTCACTTGTCGAACCTGAGCAACACCTGATGCTTGTGGATGGGTACATACCTACGGAAGGGACAATAATGGGGTGGAAAGAAGTGATGGTTGGAAGGGGAGAGGGAGGTACCGTGCACGCACCTTACTTCCTACCGGAAACAATTCCCGGCCTAATTGCTTTCCGAGGGCTGCACACACGGTCACGCACTTACTGCAGCCCTGTTGCGTCGCGGTGCACTTTAAAAAGGATGCAGAGTCGTCGTTTTGAATCGATACATTTTTGATCACAACTGTTTGGTTTCGTAACGAACATGTAACTTCCTGACAGCATAAGATATGTACAACGAGAATTTCTGACGTCACGAGAAATTGTACGCTAGTTTTGCTGCGTCATCTGAAACCATCTAAAGTAATTAAGGAGAGATTGTAGCCATATTGAATTTTTGTATTCAAAGTCGTAACTTCTCTTTCGGGTAAAAATAGAATACATGTCGATAAAGTTCCAGACATCATAAATATTTTTTTTTTTGCCGTTAAGAGAGCTAATTGCAGTTATATAAATTCTTGTTGCTATCTTAACTACAATTGAGGAGTTTGCTGGAATAAAGCTAAGGCCTTTCTTTCATCAAACAGTTTATCGTGTTCCATTATATCCATAAGATACATACCAATTTTTGAACTGAGTTATTAATTTTTGTCTTGATCTGTGCTGATACCACTATTCTATAAATAATTGCTATTTCATCTTTAACTGTGTTTATAGTAAATGTTATTAATTTGTGTATTTTAAGTAGTTACTGTTCATTTGCATTAAGATAAAATCACATGAAAGAGATGTAAAATAAAACAAAACTAATCTCTCCAATACATTGCACCATAATGGAATTTGCACACTGAGGTATTTATTCCAACCAACTCCTAAATTATATCAATCCTCAATTATAACAACACTTACGGTGAACAAAGATTAATGATGTCTAAAAGTTCCGTTGCGTCGGTATGTACAGTATTCTGTACGGCAGTTAGGTTAAAGTTCCATAAATGTGTCCAAAAGACAAGTTAAGTCACAAAATAGAAAAATTAAAGACGGCGACGATATTTCGGTTTTATATTCTACTTCGGACTTTCCAACATGGTAGACCAGCACATGCCAACCTCCAATACTGTACTGACATAAACCACGTATTACTCAGTTTCTACCGTATCCCGAGTTTTAATATCGGAGCAAAAATACATGTTACTCCTAAGAATCATGTATGTGTGAGTTGAAAGCTGTTGCCTACCCGAGGCATCAGTCGTCATACTACATTATTTTATTTTTCGCTGTTATAAAATTATTAGAATATTGTGAAATGTACTATTATAGCGTGAATTCTATTTACCTTGGGCTACTGTACAGATGACAGTTGAACTTCTAAACGTATTTAGACCTTGGCCAATGCAGCAAATAAAAACTCTGAAAAAGGGAAAAAAATTGCTGAACTGATTGTGGCCAAAATATACTATACATCTACTGCGACGCTTGTCTTCTCAGCATTAAAAAAAATCTAGTATGTCGACTGATGCTAAGCCATAAGAGGTTAATATTTGGCTACATTAAATTTTCTGCTGAGATAACTGACCAGTAATTTAATAGGCCAGATAAAACACCATCAGTTCTCCGCAATCTCATTAGCTAAACTCAACATGAACGTTCATAAGTAAGGTGGTCACTAAAATGTCGTCTAGATTTATTTAAACATTATAAAATGCTATATATTTACACTACAAAAATTTCTTTAATTGAACCAACAATAGTTTTGGAATTCGTAATAAACTTTCCATAAATTTTTTTGAATCTAATAATATTAAACACAATAAAAAGAAAAAAATTATATCGGGCATCGAACTATGTTTAAACATGTACTGTTCCGTGATAAAATGTATTTATAAATCATTCCTACACTAATCTTGTCTTCTCCACATAACATGAAAATTCCGTCATTATTTGTCGTCTGCTACTACTAAAACTGCCTAACCACCTGCATGCCAGTAGATTCGGCAGATAGCGAAGTCGTTTACATGTAATTTCAGTTATTGTCAAGTAGCCTGTGCTTCTAAAGTAACGCTCGTCAGTAAATGCAGCTGCTGTCAACAGCTAATGGTACGCGACCTCTGACGGGAAAATATTTCCCTGGTCGCGACTACATACATAACAAACATTAATTAGCGTACAACTAACGTATGCCTTATCTGAAGGCAGAGATGCTAAGGAACATAATACAATATGCAGTCACCAGCGTTGTGGTTGGAGGGCGTTGTTGTTAATATAAGTTGTGAAAAAGAGCCAATCGTGTTCATTTATGCGAGAATCACACAGACACAGCAGGAGGGACACGACGGGTGCGAAACGACACTAAACATTCTCGTTATTGCGAACACTAGTTTGGCTGCTGACCGACAATACAAACATATTGCATGCACATGGTTCGTTACCACTAGTATGACAGCCACAGGTGTTTTTTGTAATGCGTTTTAAGAGGAGCGGATATCTGGCGCATGGGCGGTGTTGTAACATGTCGCGCAAATACTTTTTTTTCCTCGCAAAACAGCTTAAATTATTCTTACTGCAGTTAGCTACGAAATAACACATATTTGAAGCTACTCTTCTCGCCTTTCAAAAATTCAGCACGCTAGTTAGAAACATGCCTTTCAAATGGCTAAAAACGTCTTTATTAGACGCCTGTAACTCGGGAATACGACTTGAATTCGTAAAGTGCAGCACGAGAATCGTGCATTGACCTTTACTTCAAACTGCCTAAAAATAAAATTTTAGGGTCACCGCTCAATGCTCCATAGGAAAACAAATTCTGCGAAAACCTTGGATGCCAGTTTAACACGCTGCGAATAGAGACGATATGCATCTCGTAAAGCGTGGTACTCTGGCTCTAATCGCTCCGCCGTTTCCACGCGTCGAACGTGGACATTTGGAACCGGTGCAACTACTCTTACATGCGCACTAGCATTCTGAAATGTGGAAATAGACGCACAATTGCACATTTGAGTAAAAATACCATAATTTGCGTATGTCAACAAACAAAAATCTCTCTTTTAAACTTAATAAACACAATTTACTACCAATTGATCAGTTTCACAAACATTTGAGCGCACAACTGAATTCAGACTTTATTAAAAATCTACATAATTTCTATTCGGAAGGTGTCGCGGTTGTCGAGGGGGCAACTCACCAAGGCGATCAAGATTCGATTCCCGGCGGGGTCGGTATCCGAATTTTTGCACGTAGGAATCGTACCGGACGATTGTGCTGGTCGGCGGGTTTTCTCCTAGATCTCCCGTTTCCCCGCCAGTTTCGTCGCGCTGATGTCACAGAAACCCAAGTATGCGCCACGTACCTGCCGCCCGCACCACTCGCGCATCTTCTCAGCCAATACGCTGGCGCGGCGCCTCGGAGCGCGCGGAATTCAAATATGCGCACTCATGTTTACAAATGCAACTTTGCATATGGCCATTTATGGCCACATGTACGATATTGACAATAAATGCAGATTTTTATCCTTATCTCCCATCCATTGAACTTGCTACCACTAATTCCCGAACAATCTCTATGAGAAATATTTGATATAATCTCTTTAAATGTAAAAAAGAGCTGAGGTAGAGTAACCTTTGATCACACATGTATAATGTTATTTTGTAAAATAAGAGTTAGTAAGCATATTCATATTGTCTTGTATAGGGGCGGTTAAAATATATATAATACTGTAGTTATACTATAAAACATAAATCTTCGTAGATTAGTAAATATAAGATAATAAACCCTACAATCGAGATTCGAAATAGAATATTCGTCTAGAGAAACCTGCGCGTTTTTAATCGCGACCAGAGAAAACTTAGGCTTAATGCATAGTCTCACATGACATACACGCAGTTTTATAAACGTATAGTTTTTAATCCAATCAATGTCGTTTCGTTTGCACATTATGAAGCTGCAGTGGCCTAGAAATCTGCTTTGATTTTCGGAACTTTATACGCATTCACAATATAGGCCTACCTATCGACGGAAAGAAACTACACTGCAGAGAAAAACCTTTAGTGGGCTTACTTTAAAAAAAATCATTCACATTGTAAGTAAAATTTCCGGGCTTTTTAACATAACTATATCATAGCTATACATATAAAATCTACTGGTGAGATCGATGCGTAACTATCGAGGGTATTACAGTGTTCGTTAGTACAAACTTTACACCAACAACATGTCACCGCTTGGTTTCATACTTCCAGCTATACAACGAAAACATTGCGCGTCAGTTAAGCGCTTTGCGCTTAATGGTAATAATGCATTAGACGTGTATGTCAGTGTTAGTCCTTATCGCACCTTCGCTTCTGAGCTTTAAACGCGCTAAACAAATCCAAGCAGGCGGCACCCTTAATCTATCCGCCTCAAGAAAAAGGTGAACGTAACTGTAATTGGGCAAAGGCATGCACACAGCAGGTTTTGTCGGGCCAATCGAATAGAAGTTTGTTTACTTTCCCGAAAATAACTACAGTTGAGTGAGAAAAATATTTTGTTGCTAGGCGTAAGTATTTAGTAGGCTGAACTCCATACTCAGTTGTACTAGCGTTGTTGCATGACTTGTTCTACTCAGGGAAGCAAATATTCTGTTATAGCCCAAGTGAAAATTTGTTTAACCTGTCTCGAACTAGTATTTGGCTAGAGGTTTCCTATGCGAGATGAATGTGTCGGGTCATAAATCAGTCAGCAGCACTTAGCTGGTATAAAAGCTGCCTATCTCGTGTTCTCTTCGACGTCTGTTTACACTTCTTGGAAACCCCTCGTGCGATAGTTTATCTATGGAGCACTCTGAGCCTTTTCGCCGGCGTAAAGGAAATGCAACTGGCACGTATCTCTTGTTAGTAATAATTAATGAAGACAGACACATGTGCATGTGGGAAAACAGGACCTACATCTTATGGGTATGGCGAAACCTACCTGCGACTTGTACCATTGACGATCTTTGGAGAGCAAATGTGAAAAGTCCAAGATTTATACGTTCTTGTATTTACACTCAATTAAATATATTAACATACTAATCTGCAAGTTTGAAATTCTCATTTGCTATCGTAGATACAATTAACAAATTATAGCAGAAATAGCATGTTATTAATAGTATTTTTTTAATGCTATTAAAATGAAGATCGACAAACTCCAATGAACCCATTCTCAGCTAAGCGAGCTCTTTGGAAGACTGTCATTTGCTTTCTTTCACGCAAATTTATCTGTTACATGCTTAAAACCTTGACGATCCTATTGAGCTCCTGCTAAGTGGGGCGACGAAGTATATGATTTTGAGGTTAATAACCTAACTATATAAGGACATAACATATTAAAACATATTTAAACGAGTGACGAAAATTGTCACGTTAACTTAAGGCTTAAGTCTGTTATTTGTAAGTCTTGGAAACATTTCCGTTCATTACATGATTTTTCTGAAACTAGACATAAACCTGGAATATCGTGTTTTTTTTTCTCTCTATTAGTTAAGGGCGCCGCCTACCAAGCGCTTAAAATGCGTTGCAGTGTTTTGATGAAGAAGCTTTTTGTAAGAAAAGAAAATACACTTCTAGCGATGACAGAAAGGTAGTTTCAAAACACCCCGTTAATTATAAAAATAATTTCGGAGCCCCTCAAAATGTCTAAAAACGGCTTTTCCAACCGGGATTCTTGACAAGATACTCTAGGAGCATGCAATGGACTTTGCTTATAACTTTTCACCAATACAAATATGGGGTCACCACTGAAAGTGTCAGTCAGGCGAGTAATCTACAATACCGCTGCATGCCGTTTGTGTCTTGCGGTAGAGGCAATACCGCATCAGATGAGCTGGTCCACATTGTCCTTGGCGCCGTGCCTCACTCACACAAACACGCGGCCAGTAGGCGGGCGCCTTAATGTAATTTAATAAGAAACATCACGCACAATTACAAAAGTTTACAAGTGACAGACTTCCACCCTATGACACGATCAGTTATTTAAGGCGCCTTTGGATGAGTCCCGCTGAATATAATTTAACTTGTAAATTCCTGGCCATGCTCTCTCCAGGGCTCCCAGGTAGCCAGCACTCTTAAGGGCGTTCAAGTGGCAGAAATGCACAACTTTATATTTTAACAAGAAACTTAGTTTTTTGGACGTTACTAGCGACTGCATTGTCCAATTGTCTTCCCATAGCGGCATGTAGTGTCAAAATTTCAAGTTACAGGAACATGCAAATATCGTAAGCAACCGACTTACTCAAATTAAATAATCCACATAATAAATATTTAATTATAAGGCGTATGCTAAATGATATAAAATACAGATTTAAAAGACAGAACCATATTCCTTTGTTTATTTTATTGTAGTTTATGAAGAAAGTGGTCGTTTTCGAAATTTTGGAGGTAAAAAATAGAATGGAATTTGGTTGTTTCTATTAAAATCGTTAGCAAATAGTTTATAATATCTTATTTGAGTGTCGTACAAAATATACAATAATGAATTTTAGGTACTCAACGCTCCTAAGGGTCCTGCCTTCCTGTACTTGAAATTTTTTTGCAATGATTCGCGATTGTTTCTTTTCAAACGAATAGGATGTGAAGACCGGTGCTATTCGAGCGTTTTGCGTTTAGAAGTGATTAGGCCTAATCCTGGGGCGAGAATGCATTGCATTTCTATAGCTATATAAATAACACTTCAAACTATGCCGCTGTAAGCTTAAACATTTCCTGCGCTTATTACATACACTGATTTTCGTCATCTTCAAATGGCTATAAAAATTATTTCAGACTGCCGTATCTTGTTTAACCTTCAAATTTCTAGTAGAAACAGGGTATTTGTAAGTTAAGATGGAACTATATTGGCTGCTACTGGAGCAGTGAATGTACCTGACCGTACAATATGCAGAGATCGTTATAAACAATCACTGAAACTATACAAAGTGTCGTAATACAATTAAAATAGTATATGAAAGAGCAATGTTTACAGTTTTGTAACACTGCAAAAATTCCCTCAACTTAATGTTTACATGTTTTAAAAATTAATTGCGTATTGAGGTTTGAATTTTGGCAAAGTAAACAGGCGTATTACCATTATGGATGCATAAGGAACACTAAAAAAAATCTTCGTAAAGCTTATCCATTACAAATTCCTATGCTTGTATGTACGAAAATATCAATTATGTTTACGATAACTTAAATAATTATTGTATGTTCATTTATTTTCACCATCAGCATTTTTAATAACACTGATGTTCTCGTAATTCTATAACTAACTTGACGTAACTATTAATATTTTCGTAAATACAAAAAATACAATAATATAAAATATTTTGGCTGTTAAACTTCAAGAAGGTGTTAGCGAAGTGTTTTTCCTTACGCATACATAACGGAATTACAGCTTTTTTACACTGCCAAAAATCAAAACTCAATTAAGTAATTCATTTATTTTAAACATATTAAACATTAAATTTAGGTCGTTTTTGCAGTGTTACGAACTGTAAACATTAATCTTTAATAAAAAATAGAGCTGTATTATTTTGACAATTTGTATAGTTTCGGTAATGGTTTTTAACGAGCTTTGCATAGTGTACACAGCCAGGTGCAGTTTTCCACGTGTTTTACATTGTAGATAAGAACAGACCATTGTTTGCTCTTCTGGTATTCATTTCTTTAAAATGTTCATCCTTGGCCTTCGAAATATTTTTCATACAGCCAGAAATATGAATTATAGGAGCGTTGCTATATGTTCTTGGGTGGTAGACATAATTTTCGCTTTTGCGTGTGTTCAATTTTTGCAAGGCTGGTTACTAAACTGTATACTTCGTACTGATACGTTTTTCGTTGTGTAAAATACTTTACCGTGACCCTATATTGACCTCAAATTCCCTCTAGGTATGTTCGGTGAACTACTCTTGCCTGTTCTAAAATTATTCAGAAATGCCTCACGTGTCAAAATGTTTCTCCGTGGCAGACATAGAGGGGCGGATAGAGTGCTTCCGTTTTCATGTCCCTTTAAAGTTTTTTTTTGTAGGAGAGTTAATATTACTGGGCTCAAACGAAGCAGTTTCTTGGAGTTGGTTCAGAACACGTTCCAGGGTATGTAATGGAGCCGAGCATCTCGACGTCTCGCTCCGCAACAATGGTCACGGTCGCTCTCTTGCCAGGAGGGGAAGTGGGTGGTAGGGGAACACCTGGGTCAGGGGAGGGGGAATACTGGCAGTTCGCCGCGCCGCCACACAAACACAAGCAGTCAGTCAGCGCAGCGTCGCGTAGTTTGGTGGTTGTGTTGGTTGTCATGGTTACCATGGGATAACGCACCTGCAACGTGATGTAACCCGGGCCTCTAGTGCGCCTGTCGGGAGTGCTTGTGACAATGCTCACCTGATGACGTTACTGCGCTACGGTAAGTTGCAGCTTCACGTATTATAGTGAGTGGAAGGCCTAGACGTCAGACGTATTTTGCTAAGAAGTGTGATGGGAGCACTAAGGGCGACACAGAACGTACATCACGCGTGATTCGAACCTTCTCGTCGATGGATTGCACATACGAGACAACGTGGTGGCCCTACAACTTTATGACCTCATATTAAAGCTAAAGAAACGTAAAACGGCTAAGCTTATATCACGTAAATTGAGATCGTGACATAATTATATTTAAATGTATAGTTATAAAAAAAAAAAAAAAGAAAGCAGCGTGTGTGCATAGTCTCAAAGAATTAATGAAATTTTATTTGTACCATAAAGAACGCAAAAATTTAATAGCGTCTACACACACGCACAAACAAGGATGTCGCAGTCTCATTCCAATTGTCATATGTACAGTATTATACAAGCCATCCGCTTCAAGATTCCTTACCAAGGTTTTAATACATGAAACAGATAGTAAACAACAATTTACAGCCGTGGTAGAAGACCAGTGCAGGATCTGAAGTGGGTATACGCAAGTGTAAAGTTCTTTAAATGAATTTCTTAAACTGAACAATCGTCTGTCAGCCGACCAGAAGTTTTGCATGCCACAAAAAAAGTTTCCATACTAGGGCGTTTATTGTGAAATATTTTCACTGCCCAATACATATTTGTACCGTTGGCCTTGGATTCTCGCGGATGTGATATTACCTTCTACGAAATATTTACTCGCATTTAGGAAAAAGTCTGTAATACAGGATTGCCCTTCTATGATTTGTATAGCTAAGATTCTACAGTATTAAGTTTTAAAACACTGGACTAGCGTTTCAGTCCTGGTCTGTCCTTACTGATCTCGAAATTCCTGTAGGAGAAAGCTTGGATATTATGTAATTATACATTACTTTAGGCCATGATGGTCCGTTTCCCTTCTGAGCCCGTAATTCGGTTCTAATGACCTCGCTGTTGTAACGTAAATGCCGCTGCTATCTACACATTGCTTCCAAAATATTGACTGACTTTTCAATAAAATGTCTTAGTGTTATGTAAACATACTTATTTGTATGGGTCTACTGAACGAGTTTCTTCTCATTACGTAGACCTACTATAAAATCTGCGTGCTACAACTGTATTATGACACGTTCATTGTTAATGGTTAACGAGAGAACAGACCTTTAAATTCTCAACGCCATGTAATGTTAATATGGTGGACAAATTAGTTAATGACTGAGAAGTGGGAGGTTTTTTTTCGTCTTGCAATGTTAATACATACCCTTTGGTCATAATTCACGTACGATTTACGCTAGCCTTATTTTTTCGCTCATTTTATAGTGTAGAAATTCCAATTTCAACACGTAGGGGATGCTTTAGTCCAACGAGGGTAATATGTTATAGTGACTGAATTTTTTGCCGTTCCTACAAAATTTGTCCCTTACGGTGACGGATTTCTATTTATGCTGTTTTTGCGAATATTTTTTTAATTCTAAAAGGGAGCAGTTAATATTACATAGATGAAAAATATTTTTAGTTTGTAGCATATATTTTTAAAAGAATAAGAAGCGTATTTTGCCTAATTATCGAGTTTCATAAAAATCCAAATGTCCATATTGATAATCAATATTATACAGATTTTCCTTTGAAGCTGTTAGGTTACATAATAAAAATAATTTAACTTAATTATTCTATTATGTGATCGTATTACCAGAGGCGTAGTCAGGAATTGTGTAAGGGAGGGGTTTGGTCTGGGAATTTTGTGAAGGAACACCAACGACCAACCACCTCTTTAAAGCGGAGGGTCCGGGGACACTCCCCCAGGAAAAAATTTGATTTTAAGGTGCAAAATAGCGCTATCTTAGCTGTTTTCGTCACTAAATATTAAATATACTACTAATAAAATTATAAATTTTTTCAATGTGAAAATTTTCAAAATTCCGCCCCGTGAAAGGTTTTTTTTTCCGCGAAAAATTTTGGTTTTTAAGGTGCAAAATAGTGGTATTTTAATTTTTAGTAACTAAAAATAGAGTATATGTTGTTGGTGGTTTGGTGGTCCTCCCCCGAGAAAATTTTGGATTCCGGGGTGCAAAATAGGGCTATTATTAATTATTTTCGTAACTAAATATCAAAATTTCTACACGTGGGAACATTACAGATATTTTAATATGAATGTTTTTTCAAATATTATTTTTGTGGTTAAGTGGGTTCTGACCCCGACCACCTCCTCCTCCGCCCCGCCTCTGGCTCGGTCCTGCTTCTTAAGATATCAACTGCTGCATTTTAGAGTTTGAAAATATTTTTTTAAAAAATTTTACTTACGGAACCGTGGTCTTAGCACATCATTTAAGTGCAATTTAATAAGTAACAAAAATTTTCAGCTTCATATTCACGCGTTTAAAAAGCTTTTCTTATCACAAATAAGTTTTTAATGAAAATATTCTACATGTGCCCATCGTGTCGATGTACTAAAATAAAATACATTTAAACGATGACGGGAAGATAGTTTCAAAACACACGGCAATTAGAAAAATAATTTTACAGCCGCTCAAAATGGCTAACAACTGCCAGCAAGCCTGTTAGGTCTGAAAAACTACTTACTAACGGGATTAGTGTGAAACTACTGTCCTATGCACATGCAATGCTTTGTTTAAAACTTGTCATCAATAAAAGTATGTGGTCGTCACTGAAAGTGTAAGTCAGGTGAGTGATCTATGACATCATTGCGCCCTTTGTGTCTTGCTGTAGAGGTGATACCGCACCACAGATGAGCAGGTCGACATCGCCCTTGGCGCCGTGCCTCACTCACACTAACACACGGCTAGTTGGCGTTTCTTTGTCGGATACTTTCTAGTTGAATTATTGTAAGGAACGTTTTCCGAGACGCAGACATGATGACTTGCACTGTAGGAACTGTCCTTAGCTCCTTTGCATCACGAAAATAGCGAACCGTATAATATTAATTTGCTGTGATCTTTGAAAGAACTGTGCAATGGGAGTGCATGACTGGATTTAGTTCTTGGACGTACTCCATTGCAAAATGAATGACTGTAAAAAACTATTAATTTTGCAATGGAGTACGTCCAATAAACTGAATCTAGTCATTAATTTGCTGCTGTCCACCGACTTCGAAATTAGGTTATTTCACTACCGCCATTGAAATCAGTTGAAATTATGTTACCGCTATTCGTACCGTAAAGCCGAACTGTCATGTGGGAAACATTGTTGGCAATAGTCTGTACTATTGTAGAAACGTGTATGGTTGGTTAGTTTTACTGTAAACAGTGCTGCGTCCTTTTACTTATCAGTATTTTTATAAAAAAATTCTAAGTTTCCAGTGAATTGTGACGCCATCAATATCAAACTCTGTAATACAAACACTGCGTTATCATACACGTCTAAACGGGACGAATTAAAAAAAAACCGACAAGGAGTCGTTGCCCGCACATAGATAATGCACGAACGATGGATCGTGTCACACGGGTGTTCTGTTTTTAACCTCCGCCGCAAAGAGGGAGAGAGAGGGGGTGTTATCAGTTTGACGTGTGTGTCTGTCTCTCTTGTATGTGGTATCGTCGCTCTTAAACAAATGAACCGATTTTGATTTAGTTTTTTTTTTTTGTTTGAAAGCTGACTTGATCGAGTGTGTTCTTAGCTATCATTCTTGGAAATCTGTTCAGCCGCTTAAAGATTATCAGCTCTTTTATAGTTTTTTTTAGTGAATATGATAAATTCTTCTGGTCTGATCGATTTGAAATTTAGTAGCCTGTGAATTTTTTTTTAATTTAAAGTCTTAACTAGTATATTGCCGTGCGGGTAGTTTGGAAAAGAATGCCAGAAACTTCGTGAGTAATGCATGCCTTCTTTAGATCTTTCAAAGTGAAGGGACCGTTATTGTGTCAACGATGGAGGATGTGCTATTGAAAAGTGTGTTGTGAAACGGCATTATGTATAGCCTTTTCGCTGATAACTTTTATTGTATATCTTAATTGGATTGTTTTCTAACTTCGCTAAATCGAGTAGGTCTTCCTCTTCCAACCAGGAAAGGGAAAACACGTGGTTGGAGGGGGGGAGAAGAGTTGGGAAAGATCAGAACTATACAAGGATGATAAACATCGCATAGATACGGAAAAGGAATTGGGGGGGGGGGTCCAAACGCCTCCCAGAGCCCCGAATAATCAAATGTACTAAATTAATCTGAATTGCATCTACTATTTTCCGCGTTCCACTTATTCCCAGCAAAACTGCATGATTATTTTTGTGGTCCAATAAAGCTCAAGTTATTATAAAACACTTCCTTTAGCATCCATGTATGCCTGCCGAACCAATGCTGCAAGACGACGAGGCTACGAAATGTTGGTTGAGGGTGGTAAGCGGCCGGTTGGTTTCACCCTCTTCCACCCTGAAACACAGTGTCGCTTTCTCCAAGTCCCGACTCCTGAGCTCCTCACAGTTGAAAGATTGTTTTAAGGTTGGTGGGTGTCTGGTTAGCTAGTAAGAAAAAATATATATACAGTGTTGTGCATGGTTACTGTTCTCTTGTGATAAGAATAAGAGGGTGAAAAATAACGGACAAAAGTTGAAGGTTTCCTATGTTAAATGACGTTTCTTCAGCTGTAGGCTATATTTAGAGTGTATATGTATCCCATTTCACTGGGCCAACAAGAATCTTCAAACATCTTGAGTATATTTTTCACTGCACATAGTACGAAACCTCACATGTTATAACTCTCTTGCTAAAATATCAGAACAATGCTATTCGAAAACAGTTCGCGCCGATATTTATTTACAGGCTGTGGTAGCTCGCACCGAAAAATCAGATGTGTTCTAATTCCTCATCTCTTGCTAGATGTACATTGTGAGAAATTTTCGAATGAGATTTTGTTTTGGGACTTTTAAGTCGCCTTCTTGAGCAATTTTATACATTTCTTGTGTCGTGTAAATGCTGCCTAAAATATGTTAAATTAACATTCCCCATAACAATAGAATCACTACAGCATTCTGTAGAATAAACTGTTTTAAATATTTGCATGAATTTTCACCATCTCAAGTGATAAGTTCATGCAGTGTGGAAATGGAGAATATTAAGGGCATCACCTGCCTAGAGCTACTTTGTGCTTTTAGAGAGATACGAGGAAGCAGTAAGAGCTACTAAGATGCGCGTACCTAGTCTCACTGCCCGTGTAGGCTAAAATATGTTAAACTTGCGAGCAGTGTTTCCATTGTACAGCTGCAACTATGAGACTATAAGGACAAGCTGTGATCATATTATTATATTGCCGGAAAATATGAACCAGTGTTCACTGCTGCACCCAAATTTAATCTGTATCAATTTCAGCAGTACATTTTGAGATATGACTGTGGGGAAAAGGCGTTCTTAGCAGTGTTAAAGGGCTCAGAAATAGCAAAATTAGCAATTTCAATATACATTTTGTTTTGATAGTTCGTTGAGAATATTTATAATAGTTCTCCAAATAAACTCGTATTTATAACTCACTGCAGCGCAGCTCAACCACCAGGCAAGCGAATCTCCTTAATTATTTTCCAAGAGAGTGAAATGTTAAATTTAGTATTTGTAAAAAATTTTTAGTCTTGTAGACGTTATTTGTGACTACCTCATCTTCAGGTGAAAAAAAAAATTAACTAGCAAAGTATTTGAAAAATAACATGTCGAAGTTAAAATTTTCATGTGAGTTTGTGAAACCAATGGATATACAGAAACGAAATAATTTACTCTCAAGTTAGATGTCACAATGTACAGCTTAAAAATTAAAAATAAAACACAAAATAATATTTTTTTTTAAATTGTGAAAATTTATTATTTTGTACGTTCTTCTAATCTCTACCCTGTGACGTCTAATTTGAGTGGAAGTTGTTTTACTTCAGTATGTACGTTGGTTTTCGTGAGGCGTACGGATTCATAACATGCAAATTTTAACTTTGACATGTCATTGTGTGAATACTATGCAAGGTAAAATTTGTTCTAAGAAGTCAAGGTAGTCACAAATATCTACACAACCAACGCTACTCCGTTCAAATTTAACAATTTACCCTCTTAAACAACTTAAGGGTGTTGTCTGTGCTTATCTCAGAGCCCTGGCAGGAACATGATAGGATACGTGTTAAATCATATTCGTTGGTTGAGTCACTTTTGGACCTACGTGTATGGTATTTATGATTTTTTTGTCTCTGTGCGTCCATTATTGCTAGGATCTTACAGACCTTTTACAATATCCTAACAATTGTGAGCAAGCAAGTAAATTTATTCCCAAAACAATCAAAGGTCCATCCGTAAGTTTTTTCCCCACATGTTTTATTTTTTTTTCAGCAATATTTCCCTTTTATCAATCCAGAAAATCATTTTTGAACGAAAGTGATATAGTAAAAAGTTACTAGGCTGAGCCCGACCGGATATAATTAAAATGTAGGTGCTTACAGCCCTAACCTCACTTCCGCTAGGACTCCGAGGCAAGCTGCTCCGTAATAACAGAAACTTACGTGCGCAATACGACAGGACAGCCAAGTAAGAAAACAACTGCTTCAAAACAGTTTCTTATTTTGCATTTACAGCATGAATCTCTTATTACGTACACCAACGTGGTATATCTTGGATTTGAAATTGAATTTTAAAGCCCTTAAACATAGTCTCCAAATGTATTACTTACGTCTGACGTAAGTAGTCTGGACATGGCATACTTGCAAGTATGATGATCCCCTCCCAGAGCGGGAAATTATCTACGCCCCCGCGATAAACGAATATATTAACAGTGTTTCTTGAGTACTCAACTACGAAATTCTAGGGAAAATTCCTAGAAAAAGTTTTTAATATTTACCTGATTCCTCCGAAATATTTCAGCACTAAATGAAGCCAAGCAAGCAATAGCCCCGTGAACATTGTAAGTTTCGATTTATTCACTTAAAAAATACCATATTTTCAAACGCCACCACAAACATTGAAAACGCGTTCTTATTGGCTAACTCGTTTATGGCGTACTCTTACTTGTTTTGATTAGCCACTGCACGCCAGGCACTATTGTGTGTATTGGAATTTTCACCGACTTAATAAACTGATATAATTTAACGAAACCCGGTTACGTAAAAGATAATTCGGGGAATTCGCCCGTTGTTTGGGCATGCGTGGTTGTAGATTTGGTAGTCAACAACGAAGATTTATTTCACTTGAGTTGATTCTGAAGGAGAGAAGACAACAATTTATTAGTAGCTCTCCCACATTGTGACGTTTTAGTTAGGCCTATATGTTTTGAGCTAATGCAAACTTAATTTAAATTCCAGAAATATTATAACTAATGTTTCAGATCCGGTATATAATCTTAAGATTAGGTTTGAAAGTTCAGTCGAACGAAGTTCACATGCGTACAAAAAGTGAACCTATCGAGGAAATATTTGGAATGAGTCTAACCGCCCACCCCTTTGAATTATCGGCCAATCACGGGTGTCTTGAACTCGCCTATTGGCTAATGACGTTGCCACAGCCAGTGGAACGGCCAAAAACCGCAGCTGCAGGGATTTCGTCACAAACTGCAAGTTATTGACTGCAATTTTTAACTTAAAAGAACCCATTTACTTTGTGATAACCGTGTCATGTTGTACACAATACAGCATCACATACGTAAAGTGTATTTTTGTCGTTAATAGCAGACTATTAGGTCTCTTCTTGAAGTTTAAACCGTGTAGTACCACCAAATTATTTATTTGAAGACGCTAAAGTTAAGATTTTATTCCGAGTAAGTTGCAGTTTATTACTGCGCAAACGAACTACTATCCACATTTATACTCTTCTGAGTTAAAGCCATACTCGATTTTGACGCATAAACTACTTTATTTAACACAATTTCACGACTTGAACGTATTGTTGCGAGCCACGACTGTCTGGCTGGGCGGTGTAGTACGATACTGTGGTGACGGAGCTAGGACACCCCCTTCCCACTT
>PNEQ01128087.1:20556-39572 GCA_003012365.1 Medauroidea extradentata
TCGGGTGCCGCATGGATTGTATTACTCCATGATAACCACCTGCGCCCAGTATCGGGTAACCGAGAGAAAATATCGTGATCTGGAATGATCCTGTTCCCTCTTTATCTCTCTGGGTGGTGCTTGACATTGAAGCGACATCTTTCCAGGAGGTTGGAGAACAGAGACCCGCCGAGATAATTCGAGAAGGAGGGTGGGGTATGTAAGGGGGAGCTGCAGCAGGAGCGAGAGAGTTTTTGCTGGCAGGTGCCTAGTGTGATCTGCAGTGATAGTGATAAGTATTGGATTGCGACGACTGTTCAAGGGCGTCCAGCGAGTGGGACCGCATCAAGTAGTAGGAAGAAGGTGATTCTAGGCCAGAAAGATTCTTCGATATTATTTCTTTGGGTCCACCATTGTGAGTGACTAGTAACCTTTCCATATACAGAGAACTTATGTAGATGTATTTTTTTCCCTTTATGTAAATAGTAGTTATTTGTTCTGTTTGACATTTTATTGTGGTAAATCATTGTAGACATATGTTATTTTTGTATGTACAGTTGTAAATAAACTAGGTTAGCTTTATTATCTTTATTTTATCAAGACCTCCATCCCCAAACGTACCTAGCCCACAAGCTTGTAACAGTATGTTTCTGTCCGTTGTGTGTTACGTGCATTAAAATGTACAGTATTGTGGAGTCACAGGGACATTAACATGGCGGTTCATGTTTTTTCCGCACAAACCAGACTGCTCATTTTATTTCAGTTTTTCTGGATTTACACATACACAATGAAATAAAGTATGGTACCGTTGTTCATAAATTAAACACACTTTTAAATAAAAATATGATAAAAAATACGAGTTTTCCCTATTGCTCTTGAACAGAGGTCCGATCGTCACTTCGAAAAAATCATGCTTCTACGCGAAACTGTTAAGCTTTTTCCCTAACATCGATATTTCGTCTGTTGGAAGAACACACATTTCAAACTGTCATGTGTTCTTTTAATAGCACACTTGTTATAAACATGTTTTTGAAGCCTCTCAAAATGGCATACAAATACTTTCGGGTTGTATGTATACAAATATGCTGTTGGTTCGTAAACCAGGACAGCCACAGTTACAGAAATATAGTCACAGTTTGGACATCCCCTTCTCAGAGCACGAGTTATATTCGTGAAATGTATGTGCGCCATTTTGTTTTAAGGCCACGTTCTTTACTTTACATGGTTTCTGCAGTATTTTTTAAACCCTTAAACGAGAGTAGATATCAAAAATCTGACTGGCAGTTTTGTTTAAAGTGGTTTTTGCCATTGTAGCTATATTATTTTCAAAGCAAGATATTGAACTGTTTCTACTAAAAAGTCAATAATTTCGTTAGATAATTAGCTGAAACCATAGTATTTACTACTGTTGACAGCATAACAAGAGAAGAAATTCGCCCGCTCTTTTTACACTGCTTTATTTGCACCTACAGAACATGTACACATACTACCTAAGACTACATTAACCACAGTTCACTGTTGCGTGTGTCCACAGCCTCGTGTCCGAGCTCACACTGCCGTATCTACTTCCCTCCTCCACTCGCCTACCTTCCCGTTTTATAACCCCAGTTCAGGAGATAAGCATGGCAAGGAGGCTGTTTGCATTCCTCTTCGCCAGGGGTGGGACAACTCAAGTCGTGCCATGGTAGCAGGGCTGCATGCATTAATACCCTTGGTCCGAACATCGTGCCCCCCTTGAAACACCAGCTTTCAATTCCTGATTCCAATTCCCTGGTAAGGGACAGAGTCGTGTGACTTCATTTCTCCTTGTGTTGTCTGCAGGCTGACTACCCGCACAACACCGTCCTTCCCTGGGTGAAGCTGTGTCACTCGACCAAGTTTCCACAGTTGTGGAGGCAAGTTGTCTTTTACCAGGACCAATGTGCCTGATGTCATACTGGGTCCACGAGTCCTCCACTTAGACCACTGCTGCAACTCAGTCAAATACTCCTTTGTCCACCTAGCCCAAAAATGTTGACTTATTTGTTGCATGTGTTGCCAGTGTGAGTGTGTGTTCTGAGGAAGAAAGGTTAAATTTGGCTCCGGAATGGCAGTAAGGGAATCCCCAATCAGGAAATGGGCAGGGGTTAATGCTTTCAGGTCTGATGACATAGGGGTTAATGGCCTATGAGTTTAGACATGCTTCGACTTGTGTCAAAACTGTATACAGCTCTTCGTACGACAGCACGGTTTGACCTACAACTCTTTTCAAGTGGTGCTTCATGGAGCGGACCCCTGCCCCCCACAAACCACCAAAATGTGGTGCACGTGGAGGAATGAAATGCCACTCCATTCCTTCTTCAACTAGCATTGTATTCAAGTGTTGCTTGTGGTTTTCAGACCGAAACAAATGTCTTAGTTCGGTGAGTTCTCTATTTCTGCCAGTGAAATTAGTTGCATTGTCAGTATATATATGTAGGCACATTTTCCTCGCCGAGACACGAATCTTCGTAGTGCTGCTAAGAATGCCTCAGTGGTCAAATTGGACACCAGTTCCAGATGAATCCCCGTAGTTTCAAAACACACGAAAACTGCGATATACCCCTTGGTTGGTGCTGCCTTTCGTTTTGACGGATCTGTACAGGCCCACAGTAGTCGATCCCAGTATGAAGAAATGGCCTTGAAGGTACAACTCGCCCTTCTGGGAGCTCTCCCATAATATGAGTAGTTTCCTTAGGTCTAGCCTTGAAACAGACCATGCAACTGCCGATCACCTTCGTAACTAATCTCCTACCATTCAAAGGCCAATAACAATGTCTTAGGGAGTACAAAAGTGCTTGCGGTCCTGCATGTAGAAACCTGATGTGCTCCTCTCGTATTATTAGCATCGTTACATGATGATTATTGGGCAAAACCACAGGGTGCCTTTGATCTTCTGAAACATATGCATTTTGTATGTGCCCACCTACTCGTATTAAACCATCCTTGTCTAAGAATGGATTCAATTACTGTAGTCGACTTGATCTTTGCAACTCTCCCTTTAGTGCCAAGGCTCTTAACTCTTGATGAAAATCTTCTGCTTGTGTGAGCGCGAGGATTCTTATTTGTGACTCATTTATTTCAGTGGCAGTGAGTTTGAGGCCTGTCAAAGGTTCGTAAGGTCTTGTGAGCATTTTGACGAACCTAAGACAATATGTCACCACTCTTACTAACTTAATGGAGGAGGAAAATTTTGTTAAAACAGCAAATTGTGTTTGTGTGGTGTGTAAAACCACTACTTGTTTCCTCTCGGGTGACAAGGAATCAGGACTCGGTTCATTAGATCCTCTTTTAGGCCATTCAGTTTCCTGCATGACCAGCCAACTTTGTCCATTCCACAATAAGGCCGATGACATAAGTTTGTCTGGAGTCACCCCTCTGGAGATTAAATCCGCTGGATTGTCACTCGACCTTACATGATGCCAATCTTTTTGTCGAGTAGCAGTTTGAATTTTGGAAATTCTGTTTGCTACAAATGTTTTCCAGGTTGCAGATGGTGCTGCCAACCAGGTCAATACAATCGCTGAGTCTGTCCAGTAAAAAATGCTAGTGACCTCCAGACGAAGTGCTGCTCGAACCTTATCTGCCAACTCTGTACCTAAGAGTGCCCCACAGAGTTCCAATCTTGGCAAGGAGATCTGTTTTAGTGGAGCTACTCGAGATTTCGCACAAATCAGTTTGCTTGATGATTCCTCATTCTTGTCAGTGCACCTAAGATACACACAAGCTCCATATGCAGCTTCTGAAGCATCACAAAGAACATGCAGTTGCATGTAACATCGTTGTCTGATGACCGTTATCGACCTCTCAATGTGGAAGTCATTTATTTGTGGAAGAGTTTTTTTGAACTTATCCTATTTTTTCTGTAGTGCTACAGGTATATCTTGATTCCAATACAGTCGCATCTGCCACAGTTCTTGCATAATCAGCTTAGCAGTCACATTAATAGGGACCAATGAGGCCCAAAGGGTCAAATATATGATAGATTTCTGATAAAATTGAACATTTTGTGGTCTGATCACCTGTGCAGTTTACTAAATACTGAAAATGGTCCAGGCTTGGTTTCCACAAAAGACCTAAGGTTTTGACACTGTCTGTTTCTTCGATGAGTTTTAGTTATTGAGTTAATTTTTCTTCTTTAGACAAGTGTGCTAGTATCGAATGTTCATTGGAGCACCATTTGCACAAGTTGAAGCCACCCTTTGCCAAAATACTTGTGATGTCTTGCTGTAGTCTGGTTGCATCCTCGAAAGTATCTGCACCAGTCATCAAATCGTCAACAAAGAAGTCACGACTGGCAATTTCTGAAGCCAATGGATGTTGGTTCTGCTCATCATTTGCGAACTGCTTTAGTGTCCTTGTGGCCAGGAAAGGTGCACATGCTGTTCCATATGTAACAGTGTTTAGTCTGTAAGTTCTTACTTGTTCTTCTCGAGAATCACGCCATAAAATTCTTTGAAGATCGCTATGTTCTTCACACAACAATACTTGCCTGTACATTTTTTCAATGTCTGCTGTCATAGCATATCGATGTCTTCTGAATCGGACAAGTATTGAAAACAGATCATTCTACATAACAGGTCCGATCATGACTAGATCATTGAGTGATTTCCCACTGTCTGTTTTGGCTGAAGCATTGAAGACAACTCGCAGTTTCGTTGAAGTGTTGTGCTCCTTGAGGACTGGATGGTGCGGAAGATAGCATTGGGGTTGAGAATCTGTAGTTTCCTCATTCTGAACAGCTTCCATGTGACCTAAAGCCTTGTACTCTCTCATGAAGGCTGTATACTGCTCCTGCAACTGTGGATGTTTGGTTAGTCTCGTCTCCAACTTGTAAAATCTCTTAAGTGCTGTACCTTGGGAATCTACCAGTTCAGATAATTCACCTTTGATCGGGAACCTTACCTTGTATCGCCCTTCATTGTTACGACTAACCCCTTGAAGGAATTCAATTTCACACTGCTCTGTTTCTATTGTGGAATGTTTATCAACACAGTTTTCTTCAATTTTCCAGAACCTTTCGATCATCTGCAGTCGGTCACAAGTGGTAAGGTGGAAAATCGATTCTGTATAGTCCATTCGATTTCGCTGAATTCTTCCTGCTACCA
This sequence comes from Medauroidea extradentata, assembly GCA_003012365.1. Classification (NCBI taxonomy): domain Eukaryota; kingdom Metazoa; phylum Arthropoda; class Insecta; order Phasmatodea; family Phasmatidae; genus Medauroidea; species Medauroidea extradentata. Next base: position 25,662 of record PNEQ01128087.1, read on the forward strand.
CCCAATCGAAATTGGTTTCTTGTAGGATAGGAAGTTCATTATGAAGTACAATTTTGCCATTTTCCATCACTTCCCAGAATAACTCACCTCCAATTAGCATATCTATTGTGCTGGGGCAACTGAAACCTGGATCTGCTAACTTCACTGTTCTGGGAATGTTCCAACTTCTTGTATTAAGTGGCACTGTAGGCAAGTTTTGTGTTATCTGAGGCGGTACAAGACACTCTGTTAGCACGATATTTACGGTTACATGATCTGATATTGATACTTGCTGTATATGCTGCTTCAGTACTCTGATCATTAAGTCCAGCCACAGGTACCTTAACCTTCCTTTTCTTCAGCCCTAATCTTCTACACATAGCTTCAGTTATGAAGTTGGATTGTGATGCTCAGTCCAGCAGTGCTCTGCATATGACCCTCCTACCTCGCTGATCCTCGATATCCACACACACTGTTTATAGCAGCACTTGCACTGCAGTGTTTACCTCGGTGGCACAGGATATAGTGTCTCGAACATCGTTCTTGCTATCTTCACACTGTTCTCCATTTTGATCATAATGCAGTAACGTATTGTGTTGACGTTGACACCTTTTACAACTACTTGCATGACATTCCTTTAACATATGACTTGGACTCAAACAGTTGAAACACAACCCATGCTGCTTAACCATGTTTACTCGTTCCCTTGGCTTCATTTTCAAAATCTGAATGCAATGGAAGATTTTATGTTGCCCCTTGCATATTTCGCATTCATTCTTGTGAGCAACCACATATGAGCTTGAAACAGTTGGTTGCCTTGACCTGTTCTTCTGCTGGGATTTCCTAACTTATCTTGTTGCTCTTCCTGATATTGGGGTTGCTTGTGGGATATTGCGTCAAGCACCTGGCACCTGTGATGCAAAAAGTCGGTCTGTTCCTTCACTGTTGGCAACTGCTTGTGTGCTTCTATTTCCCATGCTCTCAGAAATGCTTGATCTAATTTTGTTGACACCACATAAATGAGAAGTGTATCCCACAAGTTGGCCGGTGTTCCTAGAGCTGAGAGTGCCCACACGTGCATTTGCAAGCTATCTAAAAGTTGACGAAGGGAAATAGACGACTCGTTATCTAGAATGGGCAGTTCTAAAAGAGCCCTTACATGTGTTTGAATTATTACCTTTGTGTTGTGGTAACGCTCCCTAAGCAAGTTCCAAGCAACTTGATAGTTTGATGCAGTCAACTGTAGCGACTGTATTGTTTGAGCTGCTTCATCCCTCAAGGATGAGCGTAAGTAATGCAGCCGTTGGATGTCTGAAAGTGCCTCATTATTGTGTACAAGAGCCTGAAACATGTCATGAAATGGTGTCCACTCCTCGTACTTTCCTGTGAAAGCAGGTAACTCAAGTGTGGGGAGTTTGATAGCAGGCACTGAATGTGCTACTGCTTGCGATGCCTCGCCAAACTGTGCTGTTGGTTTTTTTTTACTAAATATGACTGGGCTTTCGACACTGATGAAAAGAATGTTGCCTCAAACTCATCACGCTCTGAACTCTTGTCTCACTTTCATAGACAATCTCCAATTGGGACTGAAGTTCTTCAAAGTGCTCTAAAATATTAAGTATTTTGTCCAACCGAAGGGTTAATTGTGACGCATCTTGACCCTTCTGAATTGAATCGACATATGTGGCGAATCTGGTCAAGCGACCCTCGAGTTGTGCTCGCTTGGTTACAAGTGACTTCCTTGCTGCCATGATTGATTATATTAACAAGTATAGCTAACACAGTGTCTAAAGATTATCAGGCAGTGATGCAGAAAGGAATTGGAGTGGGATAAAGGAAACAATGGAACTCTCACACTGACCTGAATGTTGCTGAGGCGTTGCACTGATGAATGGCGCCGAATCAATTTCCTCTACCTTCCCTGGTACAGTCGTTCTCGAAGTTGACATCGAAGCTCGCGCCAAGGAGTAGCTCTGCTACATTCTCGCTGGAGAGCACACGCCCTGTAGTCGGTTGTTTCTGCTCGCGGAGATAGAGCCACGAATATGTTCATAGTTGCCTCCCGCGCGCACCGCATTGCAACTGCTGCCAACAAAAATTGTCGTCGGTTGTAGTTGTTCAAGCACGCGTCAACGCGCGACAACGTAGATGTCCGCGAGGCGCGAGCAAATTTATGACGCGCGATATTGACCGCCTAGGACTGGCGCTGATAGACTGTCAACTGTCGAAGTGAAGTTGTCCCTGTGACCTCACGGTAAAACTACGGTATGTACCACAGTTCACTGTTGCGTGTGTCCACAGCCTCGTGTCCGAGCTCACACTGCCGTCTCTACTTCCCTCCTCCACTCGCCTACCTTCCCGTTTTATAACCCCAGTTCAGGAGATAAGCATGGCAAGGAGGCAGTTTGCATTCCTCTTCGCCAGGGGTGGGACAACTCAAGTCGTGCCATGGTAGCAGGGCTGCATGCATTAACACCTTTGGCCCGAACAACTATCTTGAAAAAATCAGCCAACATTGAGAAGACGATTTAGGCAAAAAAATTAATATCGATAAAAAAGCCTATACTATAGAGCTTGATCTTAATGCCTTAAGGGGGTTCCCTACCTGCGCTTGAAATGTGCTGCAGCGAGTTGCGAGTATTCATTTTTTGACGGAAGTACTTAACGTGCATCACTATGGTTCGTCTACGAAAATAGCACGTACTCCATTGTATGACGCTATAAGTTTAAAAATTCTGCACGCGTTTTTAAATATGGTTTTCAGTCCTCCAAAAATGGCTCAAACGGCTTTGCCAAACTGCCGTATCTGGGAATATATAAACCAGAATCGAAAAACACACACATAAGGGCACGCGTTGGACTTTAAACTATACTTCCCACAGTTAGTGATATGGTCACCTTTTAAAGTGCCATAGGAAAAGCACTGCGCGCTAGTTGAGTGGCTTGCACGTAGAGGTGAAACTGCCTTACATACGCTGGCCTGCAGTGTCCTTGATGCTTCATCGATTTTGTTCCTCACACAAACGTCATCTATGTAGGGAACCGCTTTAAGGCTCGGTTTCAGTCGCAACATTAAATTTTATTATTTTTCGCTTTTTTGGAATTTTGAGAAGAACATGTAAAATCAGCGACTATACCGCAAATGCTATTTACCTTGAGCTACAGTACAAGCATGGCAATAGAGATAGTAATGTATAGTCAGGTCGCAATTTGTCGGGCAAATAATGAACATAAAAAAATTTGCCCCACACATTGCGGCGTAATTATATGTTAACAACTAAATCGCAAGGTATGTACTGTAGCGAAATGTAAATAGAATTTGAGGTATAATCGCACAGTTAACATTTTTCTTAATAGAATTCCAAAAAAGCTAAAAATAATAAAATTGCAATATGGTGACTGAAACCGAGCCTTAAGGCCATGATCTTTCGTTTATTTCAAACAATAGCAAATAACTCGAATATTTTTTTAACCAAACGTTTTGAAAAAATTTGAGACTGTGTACAGTCATACGATAAACAATTTTGCCAGAGCGTTTTTTTTTAAATAATGTACCGTTTGTTCGCAAAACAATTATTTTGCTTCATTTTGGCTTATTTTGACGACAAAATGTGTGATATTTCAGGGTCAAAAATCTAAAAATTCGTTTGGTGTATTGCAACAGAAAAGTTCAAAGACAAATATGACATATGTGTTAAAACTGCCAGAATGAATTTTCGATATATGTATTAATTTGCGGTAAAAAAAAATATTTTCGAAACTACTGTAAAACTAAAGAGCGAGGCCTTAGCGTGCGCGTTGGCTGCTCTACTTCATGTTATTGGCAGCGCATCTTTGTTCAGACATGTCTATTGTTTGACTGCACCAATCAGAATAAGGTTACTGTGTCACTGTACGGGTGTTGCTTCCCAGTAGAACACCAAGACACGTGAGAGTTAATTAAAACATCCAATTACTGACCATGAAGCAGGGCTGCAGATGTGCATGTAAGGCCTCTACACGTAGAAGACCACAGCGAACTCGCGGCTCGTAACGGCGATGTTGTTGTTGACGCGCACGCCAGTTTCGCCCGTATGGCTTTCTTCTATGTTCCTCTAGAGGAGAAAACGTGACATGAGGACTTCTAGTAACAGAACTTATCTGTAAAATTTATTTTTATGATGCATTGTACAGTTGATTCGATATTTGAGTCGCTGCCAAATAAACTTGTAGGTATGAAAATGTTGGAAAGTGCCAATAAAATTTCGGCTTGTGCGAACATCTACCTCTCCATTCCCACCTAATGTCACCCCTTACCTTCACTAAAGACCTAGATGTTAAGCACTGACCCAAATCCCTCGCTCAATCCATGGATTTAGTACTTTCCTTTTGCCACAAGCAATTTCTTGAATTATCACTTTTTTTTTTCAAACGCTTCAGTGGGTGCACATAATTACTTAAAAATATTATCCTAAGGAAAAAGTTTCTTATGTCGGTCTTAAGAAAAAAATTAATTTTTATTAGTGAAGACAATGGTACTCTTATTTTACTGTTCGACATGCATGTTAAATAAATCTCCTATGTTTATTTTTGCCTACGCTTTAAATGCTGCTTTTATCAATTGAAAAATGCGATACCCATTTTATGCTCCTAGGATAAGTTATTTTAATGAGGGATTGTGAATATTCAAGCTGAGATGCACAGGCATGCCATGCGGCATGCGGGTGAGAGACGTATTAAAATTAACAGTGTAGCCAATTACATGTTGTAAACATTAAGGTAAGCATTTGAGTGAAAACAATTTTTTCAAGATTGTCGCCTCTGATATTTTATTTTGAACACAGAAAAGTATATTATACAGTTACTTGATTAGTATAGTTTTAGTAAATGTCCTATTCTTAGAGCAATTACTGTTTATATGATGTAATGTCATTCACAATGACTCTTGCTGCACGTACAGTTGAATGGACATACGTAAGACAAAATGTTGACTCACATTGCATCTAAAACGCGCAGCACACAAAAGTAGATATCGTTAGCAGAGTATACAAACACTGGTTGTTAGTGTGTGAGAGCTGGCGTGTTTCGTAATGCCGACACGTACGTTCGCCCTTGGAGCGTGGCGTTCCCCTGCAAAGCGCGCTTATCTGCTGTAACGCGACGAGACCGTGCGATGTTATCGCGTGGCGGCCTTGTGGGCATACAGCATGCCGCCCGCCCGGCTCGCATCGCGAGTAACAGCGCCGTCCACTGCTGCCACCTTTCCAGAGACGTGGCTCCCTGTATAGGCGGGCTCGCGATAATCTCTGCGCTTTTCGAGTACTGAAATACGTTTTATCTGTCACGTAATTCGTATCCTCAGTTCAATCTAACCGGAGTTTTGAAGTAAACAAATGTATCATTGCACTTCGCTAGCTTCTAATTGGCTCAATTTGTGCAGCGCGCCGACGTACTATTTCCAACTTACAAAACTGTGTACAGTTGGTATCATAGAAAACAACACGCTATCTGTTAAAACAATATTGCGTGAAAATTTCGTACATGTTCCCGACATACGAAAAAAAAAAAGTACATAAAAACGTGAAAATAATATTGACTTGGTTTGCAATTACCGTATATTTCAAAATTAAAATGTAATTATCAAGCCATGACTAACGGTCGTATTCAAATATTCTGGTACTAACGTAACGAAAATTTGGTACTTTATGCAGAAAAAAATTCGTTAGAAAAACTAGTGATTTCTGTCAAGTCCTCTTGGATTATTTTGTACTTCGTTTTGGATAAATCACCGTTGATAAATCACCAAACAATCTGTCGATAATTTACGTCACGTATTCGTTTTGTTTTATAAAGAATGTTACGTGAGATTTTTATTAGTGCTTTATAAATATCACCGCAGTTTTTTAGTAATGAAGACATATCCACGTTTCGAAAACCATGCAAGACATTTTGACTGTTCACGTCCAACGTCACATAACCTAATCCGTAAGTCTAGACCATGTAAACATTACCGGCGCGAGGACGGAACAAAATAGATCAAGGAATTTTGATGTGGACGAACTGGAACGGAAAACTGATAATACGGAAAAACCATTCGCAGTAGCCACACACAAAATTGACGTGTTAATGTCCAAAAATACTTTGAGACAATAAAAAAATTAGATTTGTTTGTGATATTTCAGACTTATTTTTACAAAGGTAATTATTACTGAACTAAACTTGTAGTATTTTCAGAGTATTGTACATCTCTAAATACTGGCAAGTGTACCAAAAAACTCGTGCGTTTAACAGTGCATCAGTCGTAAAGTAACTCGTGAACCAACTGTACGGACGTGTCCTGATAATCATAATTATAGTAATAAACATATAGCGTCGTAGATTTTGCAACGTCTGTTAATATGATGTATTTGTTAATAAAACTCTCTTCATTAGGTGATGGCATCCTGGGTAACAATAGGCGTCTTCACATTGTAATGTACACAAAAATTAACGTCTTATGTCACAAAAAATATTTTTCAATAATTGTTCTAGATGAAGTAATAATAAAAAAAAGTATTTTACCGTGAACCATCTATACCATTATGGCTGCTACATGGCTCGCCCAGAAACTACAATATTAAAAACGGAACCTTAGAAGGCAGTTTGACAATTGAGTGAAAACACGGAAAAGTTCGATGTTCGTAAGGGACATGCCTCCTTCCTACCCTATTGTAGCCATTCGACGTGGCAGTTACGTAAATACACTTATCGTCCGAGTATCTCTGTCTTATATAAAACGAAACCATTGTTTTAACAAGAATAAACCAGTTATAGCTGGAAAGAATCAGTAAGTTATTACTATTTTCTTGTTTTGTTCTTATACAGGATAAACAGTATTGGGCGTGTTTCACCCATACCACAGTATGGGAAGCACTTACCATTCTTCTACTTGTAGATAGGGAAAGTGTTGAGCGTTTTTACCATATTTACTCCTATACGTTGGAATAATGAATTTACTATAAAAATAAAGAACAAAATACACCATTAAAATTAAATGTGAAGACCTTTTTGTCATGCAAATAAAGAAATGTAGAACTAAAAAAATTAGAATCATTGCCACGTAAACATACGGGGACCTGAATTCCAAACCTTGCTAACTTCAAAATTTAGAATTAGCAAAAAAAGTTTAATTTCTTTACTGTGTGCATTTATTTCTGTCAGAAATATGATACCTGAGTAAAAATTTTGTATTTTATTTAGTTATAAGATACATGTAAATGCACGCCAAAAATGTGCAATTTTTATTGCTATTTCATAAAATGTTGGAGTTAGCATGGTTTTTAATTCAGGTCCCCATATGGTATATTACTAATACTTAATTATTTTGGGCAATTTGGTAACATAGAACTTCTCAGTTTATCACTTTGCTATGAAGTGATACAAAGATCGCGATCAGCTGCTGTGAGGCACGTTGCCGGTAGAAGATATTTACCACAATGTAGCGATGAGAAGATTGTTTACAAATAATATTCTCGTACATTTCATCATTTGTATAACTTTTCACTGCCGTTATGTTGCAATATTATTCGTTTAAGCCCCCTCACACGATGTTTGATTTGGTACCTTTTGTTATACCCATGGATATGGCCTATAGCATTGAGATGGTCAAAGTCTATAGCAATTCTTACAGAAATAATCATCGGTTTCCCTGTACGTTTTCATAACATACCAAACGCGGTAACAGTAAACGTAAATGAACACTTCATTAACTTTGAATGTTTTAGTCTGCATCAAGAACGTGATGGAGAAAATTAAAATATTTTAAGGAAATTGAGTCAGATTTAGTAAAAATAACGAGAAATACAAGCGGAAGTGGACTAGGCCTTAGCTGCTGAAACGTTATAAAGGAGGGGGTAATGGTAGTCTGTTAGCAATACTTCAGAATGAATTAAAGTAAGTCGTGCAGGGATAGACTCAGAGCAGCGACTTGGCAACTGCGCTGCGCCTTGTCTCGTGTTTCTGCGACGTCGACACATTCCACGTGGTAAGCCTGAAGCGTCTTCTACCCGCTGCTCTTTAGTTTCATTTGTCTGTGCGACGCCAAGTTTGTTCACACTGCATGCACATATGAAGCTATACTATGATGTGCTGCCTGCTATGTCTCTCGTCCTTTACGCACACTGAGCTATACGATAAGTATACGTGCAGTCGCTGGAAGAACATGGTTTGTCATGATCTAAACTGTGTCGGCATTAACCTCTAATTTTTAAATTACAGTCATATGAAGATTGAGACGAATAGCTGATGGAAATGCTGGCGCAATTATTTTGCTATGTGGATAATTTGACAAGTTAACATTCACTGTTATTTGAAATACTAAAACAGTTTTACGCTTTTATAAAATGTTTGCGAACCACGTATTTAATTGTCCGCCAAGATCATATTTGTTTCTTTAATATTTTATTACGATGTGTGTGTGTTGAATACAGCATTGCTATGAACGCGGACCCTAACATAACGGCTCATAAAAATAATTTTGTTTCCTAACAACAAAATACCATAATTTATCCTCAACAAAGTAGGAACATTCCATTTGATAATATTTGTTTTCATATTTATTTACACAAGGAAATGCGATGGCGGGGTCACTTTCGATTTTCGCACATGGTAAAAGTGGAAGGCAACAATCTTCAACCCCCCCCCCCCTAAAAAAGAAGAAAAAAAAAACACCACGCCCGCACATTGCACCGTTGATCCGGACCTTATTTCTCTCATCATTTAAGAACTAGTTGCTTAGCTCTGGCCAAAGTACCTTCAATTCACTCCCTGACTTGGATATTTGGTTCGTGTGAACTACTGACAATCCATTTACGTGTTCCTGCCGTCGTCATGTAGTGTCACTTGTGTGGATGATAAGAGGCCGGGGTAAAGAGTAGGTCGGCTACTCCACATCTCTCTGCAACTTTGTCTTTAAATAGCCTTCTATTAAAGGCTGCTGCTTCTGAACCATACAATAACATTGGGTAGATGTAACATTGTACAGTATGTTTAGGGCTCAAGCATAAGGACATGTTACAGTAAATTTTCGTGTTGTTGAATGCTGTTCGAGCATAACACCGCCTTATTTTTACTTGTGTCCAAGTCTGAATTGTCTGTGATGGCACAACCTTGTAATGGGATTACAGAGTACTCATTTTATTTGCTTGATACTACGAACTACATCCCATTGCTTTGTCATTGCATATGAATGATGTTGACATATTTCATTGTTTAATTATGTTAAATTTAAATTAATATTGATATGAAATGTTTAAATACTAGCAATTTTATAATTTGTGATAAATTAAAATTATTTAATAGGTTCATTTAGATTTTCTGAATTTTACTGAATTATGATTTTTTTTATAATTACTGGTGATATTCAGCAGAATATCCAGTTAAAGGAACAGTTGTTAGCACTTTAAGTTGATGCATAAGTGCATTACTCATTTCGATGAGGTTTATTTCCTTCTAGACAATTGTTCTACCCAAAGCTAGACAATCGTTCGTTATTATGGTTTGCACTCTCAAGACAACAAAATGTATGCGGCAGACCTCCTGTCGAGGCCTGGATTTCTGCCGTCAACGTAATGTAGGAAACACTATTGGGAGAGTTCAGGAAATGTATAAATAAGTGCTTTTTTAGAAGAGGCCAATTTGAATGATGTATTTAACTAGATTTTTGAGTGAGCTTCAAGACAGTGTGGGACTATATTGTAAGAGATCGCCCCCGGGCCTCTTATTTTATTTGCCTTGAATGAGTGATTGAAATTATGTCTTTTAAATGTTAAAATCTACGCAATTTACTGAGTAAACTTTTATGGAAAACTTTTGGAATTTTTGTAAAATGTAGTACAGAATATTGCCTCAAATTTTAGTTCATGAACAGTGATTGCTTGAAACTTGAATTATTTTGTGAACAGTTTTGAAATTGCCCTACACTAATTTTAATTAATAAAGGAACCAAAGAAACTCTAATCCTAGTCCTAGTGTCGAGAACTTCATAAAATCATAACTTACCGACTGCGTATAAATTATTTTAAAGCTAGTCGAGCAAACTCAAAATTTATTAATTTTCTTAAAATATTTGTGTATGAAGAATGTATGTACGTGTGATGCTTTGTAGAAGTATGAGTATGTATATTGTAGTCTGTTGAGAGAGAATTATGTTTTGTTCAGTGTGTTACTCATCTACGTCTAGAGTGTACAGGGAATAGCACAGTTTTCAGGCATCCTGATAATTAATTCAATTTCTATTTTATTTGAATAAATTGGGGATTTTATTTTTCACTTGTTCTCTTCATCATTCTACTCATACTTAACTTTGCATCACCTTATACACTACACTTATTACAGTACACTACAACCTAGATATTTAGAACTTATGGACTCCATCAATCATTGTGTTATTGAGATAGACTACAACCTGGTTCAATGGCTGCTTGTTAACTACCGTCCATTTCATTTTCTTCCCATTGATGATCTGATTATAGGAATTGCCAACGGAGTTAAGTTTGTTGACTATGTACTGGAGGTCTCAAATTTCATCTGCTAATATGAGTGTCATAAACGTATAGCCTAGGATGTTATTGATAACTCTCCCATTGCGCTTAATACCATAGGATGAATTAGAAATCAAAGTAAAGTGGCTCAGCGCAACATATAAATGGAATAGAAGAAAAAAAGGGGGGGGGGAGTATACAGTCCTGTCTCATCCCACATTGAACATCGAATTTCAAGTTATTTTGGTGAGCTCTTAGTATTAATATTCTTTCTTGGTTCCAATGTAAGTTCTTAATAATTAGTACATAATTTCGATCAATTTTAATTGATTCTAGAACGCTAGTTAATTTGTCGTGTTGAAAATTATCAAACGTCTTTTCGTAATCAACGTAGCGAATAAAGACGTCCGTATTCATATATCTGCTTTTTTTTTTTGTAAGAGGTTGTTAATTGCTGTTATGGCTTCTCGGGTTCTAATATCAGGTAGAAAACCGAATTGGGTATCCGATAATTCAGTTGCACATTTAATTAGGATGTGTTGATGCTTAAAAAGGTCTAACTCATAAGTCGAGCTATTAATTTTAATTAGGCTAAGACTGAATTCTGTGTAATTATATTTTCATACATCATTCGAGATATATGTTCTGCTGCAGATTTTGTGTTTTAGTTTTACAGGATTTAAAGAAATGCGAGAAATAAAAATTCAGTATTGTGTTCTGTATAATACCTCCCACTTAGTCATTGTAATTGTCTGTTCTATATTCTCAAGCTCTGTTGCCTCCTGAGGTTTTACCCCGAGACTTTCCGCTCTTAGCTATCCTGCGCCGTGTAGTCTCGCCCTGCAACAATTGTCGTTATAGGCTGGTTATTTCGCTACGTGCACGGACGCCGCCTATTATAAGCTTGAGCTGGAGTTTGTTTCTGTGACGATGTAAGGGCAGTACGGAGAGTCATGTCGGGGTGCGTTTATTTGTGAGGTGCCAGCTTATAGAAGTAAGTCGTCTTCAATGTATAGTCGGTTTGCCCATAAAGTGAAAATGATTTTTTGAAAGCCTAATTTTAAAACCACGTGTATTTCAATAAAATATAATTAGGCATACTTGACATTTCTTTGTGTTAATACTGTCCTGAGCTTTGATGTTAGATATAAAATAATTTTTATATGTTTTGATATAGTTTACGTGGACAAATTGTAAACACATTTTCGAATTAACTTTGGTATTGTACTCGGTGCTTGTACAGGAGGAGCACTAAGGCCGACTGTTGATCATAAACAACCCGCCTAGTCGCCCCTATGCGCAAGGTGCTGCAGTCTTTTGGCTGGGCTCATAAACGACAGTGTTGTAGCTTGTCCCGTGTGTTGTGCGTGGAACTGTTAAACGTCTTAATATATTCATATTCTATAAGAACAACACACGGAGCCTCTTAGAATGGCTAAAAACATTACTTTGCAGATAGCTGCGTCTGGTATAATACCAAACTGATTTTTAAAACAAAACAAACACAAATGTACTCTTACGCTTTCCACAAATAAAATTGTAGGTTCACCTAAGTTCCATAAGAAACGAGTATCACTGTGTATCATTGTAGTGCTCCGTGCATAAAGACTTTATTATTCTTGCCGTTTGTTCATGCGTCTGCTTGATTAGCTCTGCCTCCGTCTGGTGAAAGAAGCATCAAGCCAAGACTACGTTTAATAGTCGAGGTGGGTGGTTTATCGCCTGTTGTAAGAAGTATGTTGGCTATTTTATTCTGCGCATGTTCGCCTTTGTAACGACATTTTAATACGACAGTTGTTTGTGCCGTAGTGAGCGAGTAAACTTCGAAATTCGTAGACGGGTTATTAACGTACTCCTATTCTGGTGATAAATTATTGAATAATACATAAATACGGTCTTTGACGAAAATAACAACAGTTTTTTTTAGCAAACTAAAAAGTTGATGCGTTACACTATATCAGATGATTATTTTACTGTCCGCTTATAAATAAGACACGGGAGCATAAATAAGAACGATACTTGATTAGCAAACTGACACTAAACATTCCATAAGAAATGTTGCTACTAATGTTTCCGGTTACGTAATCAGACCAGGATGTCCCGAAACGGTAGTTTAATAAACGCTACACGAATCCTAGGCTAAATTGGAGACGAAAATGTTGGTGGCAAAATGTTGCATGACATATTACATGGCCCAGTGTGACAACACAGCACACAGGAAGTCATCTTGCACGTCAAGGTTATCTTACTGTCACTAAAGTTACAATTAAGTTAGTATGGACTAGGTTCAAATCCCAAGCAGTGCAAACACGATTCTACGTTTACACGACGTAACATACATATAATACTCGGACATGTAGAAAGTCAAGAGGGGACTTTCTACACGCTGTGTTGCCACAATGTGCGCGTAGAGGCATCGTACAACATTTTGTCGATGTTTTCGTCTCCAATTAAGCGCAAAATTCAACAAAGTACACTTACCATAAGGCTATTTTTGGAACCATGTATAATGAACACTTTTATCATAAAAAGTGGCTTAAATTTATGAGTTTAAAACGTCGCATCGAAAAACAACCGCATTTGTTCTTCTTGACTCCAGAATCCAATTTTCTGATTGGTAAGTGCTCGCGAAAATTGTCCCACGAAATGGCTTAGACTGGCAGGTTCGTGTACGGACGATAGGCGGTGTACCGTACAGTGTACAGTACACAGATACTGTTGTACGAATTTGACCACTCGGAATTCCATCGTATAGGAATGTTGGTACGGTTTTCTGATCATAGGCCTACAGATGCATATAAAGGCGAAGGTTACAGCTCGCGGCTAGCTGGACGGCATCGTGTTCACAGCTACCTTGGCCCACATTGTGTCTGATCGACTCTCTTGTCCTGCCACAACTCCACGTGGCAGCCAGCTCTGTCACCACCAATATTCTACACCATATCGTACCACCTGCCACGGGGATTTCTAGCACTCGCCTCCCACCAAGGTGACCCGGGTTCGAGTCCTGGAGAGGTCAGTCTCCCGGATGTTCGCATGTGGGAATCGTGCCGGAAGATGCCGCTGGTCGACGGGTTTTCTAGGGGATCTCCCGCTTCCCCCGCCCTTTCACTGCGGCGCTGCTCCTTACTCGAATGTCACCCCTCACCAGCGCTGAATACCTAGATGTTAAGTGTTGACCATAATGAGCAGGGACTTACGAAAACTGAAGTGTATTCTAACCCTGTCATCTCTGAGGAGTAATTAGTGCACGGATTCTTGCGGCGGCCACACACATGCAGCACTCACCACTCATCTTCTAGCGAACACAGGACTTCTTGCTACGTCGATATAGGTCATTCGGGATAAAGTGAGCACTAAAGATTTAACCTTTGAAAAAAATCACTAGCCGTTATTACATATAAGTCACCATTAGCAAAAGTTACTTAACTGT
>PNEQ01128088.1:0-47984 GCA_003012365.1 Medauroidea extradentata
ATATATATATATATATATATATATATATATATATATATATATATATGTGTGTGTGTGTGTGTGAAACCTTATACGTACAGTTATTAACCTCTGTATCCACGTAGTATGAAAATACACCGATATTTGTTCTAGATGCTGTTTATACAGTATTTTGTTTTTAAAACTATTGTCCTTCGATTTTTTTGCCCACGCGAAGTGTTTAGCAACCATAATACAAAGAATCTCCAGACTGAATACAATATAAAACTAAGAAAGGTAATATGAATTAAAAGTCGTTGGGTCATAAAATGATCAGTGATATATTATATTATATTGCCAAATTTCTAAAGTGTTACGACATGAATACATGATTTTAAATAAATGTATGTCAATAAATGCAGGACAGATTTAAAGCTAATACTTTATTATTTATTAACTTTACTATCCAAAGCTTTAACTGTTGTAGGTCCAATATGTTAGAAGATAGCAAGAGAATAACTAATTTATAATTATATAATATCCTTAAATGTATGTAAATGTTTTAACTTTAAGGTTTATTTGCGCCCTATTTGAGGAAAGTAGGCTTGTTTGTTAAGCTGGTAACTTTTTTTTTATTTAAAAAATTATTTTTTTTTGTGATAAGCTTAATGTCAGAATAACATTTCATATTTATTTTTTTTTGTTATCTTAAAAATAATAAGTATTTCACACTATCTGTAACTTAAACTGGCGTTTTCAGTAGTATACGGGTTGCAAGTCAAGTGGTATTTTGCGTACAATTTGCTGCTTAAGTGTGCACAAACAATGCAAGTATGATCGTGTACGACCGAGCCTGATGGCGCCACAGTAACACGTTGCACTCGCATTAAGAAGGACCCGGGTTCGAACCCCGGCTCTGGCCGTCCTGATTTTGGTATTCCTTGGCTACCTGAAGTTGCTCCAGGCCAATTCTCAAGTGGTTCCTTAGCAAACACCATGGCCGACTCCTCTCCTGTCATTGTACCAAGTTGTTGTACTGTCTATAATGACCCCGCTGTCGACGAGACATAAAGCCAACTTACCTTCACGTTCCACCGTCGTTTACGACTTTACAGTACTCGGTGTCAAGCGAGTGGTCAGAAATTAATGACTTATCTGTGTCGCATACGACTTAGCTGTGAAAATGGCGATGTGGGTAGGCGTATCATTCCTGTAATGTTGGAGTAGTGTAATTTTTTGCTGTAATTTGCATTTTGCTGCAATTTTGTCACGTTGACAGAGAAAAAACAAATGTTAAACGAATTTGCACACACATTAGCAGTGTTCGGCAATGCGATTGTATTAACAAAAGAAACCAAATTATCAAATTACATGTCTTAGTATTTGAGCATATGTAGTTGAAATTTACCGATGTTAAATAGCGTTGCTGCAGAAATACCTAATTCAACACATTAAGCCCCAAAATATCCATGTCAAGTGCCACAATCTCAGTTCCAAACACAGCTTTCGTCACGTATCTTATTTCGGAGGGAATGACTTACCTCGCAGAAATAATATTCAATGTTAGGTCTGGAGTGTTAGGACACCATAACCGTATGTAAATAAATACCTGACAACACTGCCAGTCCAACGCACAATCGTAGTGTTAGAACTCAATATTTTACAGTAAAATTATTAATTTTTCAAATGCACGCCCATAGATACATCAAACTGTATTTTCATAGACGTTCGTTTAATTTTACCCATTAAACACCATAGAGGTCACAATGCAACTGAAATGGTGAGCTGTGATTGGCTAACTACACAAACATAATAACATTTCTTTTCTATATCCCCCGCACCGTTCTAACGGACTATTAGTAATGCAGCGAGCGAAATCGCATGCGACTAGTATGACGTCCAGCATACCAAGTCTAGCACATATGAACTAGTATATGATAAAACCACAGGACTGAAGTCTAGTAGCCTGAGAATTCGATAGTTTTCCAGCATACGGCCTCTGTGTACAACTATATCACACTCGAATATCATGCTGTTTCATATATTTACCATTATGAACTGAAATATATCCCCACCACAGTATGATACTGTTTTAGATGATATTCAACCCCCGTTTCAAGTTTAGAATCACTTTAAAACATTCTCAAACTTTCGAAAACAACACATCCTGTTTGTGGTACGAAATCATCTAGAACGTTCTCGAACATTGTAGATAATTATTTATATAACATTTTGAAACATTTGTAATATTCTGTGATATTATTCAACATTCATGAAAATATTAGAGACTTGCAGGCATTCAGGAATACTCCAACAATCGATTTCCAGCTGACCCTCTTTCGACACCCAAATCTCTTTATCCAACACCGAAAGTTTCTTGATCTGTGAGGGATGACAGGGCTACCACCATACTATACATCCTACATGGGGCTGAGTTTGTTCGTTTCAGATTTAAATCGACTCACACGAAAAAATGACACAGACTTGTAGTACATAGACTCTACTGATTAAACTTATTTGACTCACACACTTTGCGTGTACCCTTACGCGCAATTCAACACGTAACATTTTTAATTGTCTTTTGCATTTTTTCTACTTCAGAAGTATGTAAAAATGTGTAGCGTAGTTTGCATTAATATATGTACCACTCTATCTTAAACTATTACTTTACAAACATCACGTTGATGAAATTATCCTTTTTATTAGGACAGGTACAATCTATACTTTTACATATTTCAAGCTAAATTTTGTGGACTACTAAACTCCAGAAAAATTGTTTGGTGTAATTTACCATCTGAAAATATTATATTTAGTTTGTTTCAATACGTATTTTGTATTTTTCATTTAACATTAATTCTACCCAAACCATTTAATCCTTGCAATGAAATCAGTCAGTTCTTTAACGTATGTACCGCGCTCTCTCAAGGCAATGTTCACATGCTTTGCGATTGTTATTTTTGTAAACTCAAACGAGAGCAGATATAAACATTCTCTTTAGCAGTTTTGTTTCAAAGGTTTTTTTAAATTAGTTTTTTTTTTTCAAGATAAGAAATTTTATGTTTTCGACTAAAAGTAAATTAACCAAATTTTGTTAATTACATAAATAACTAAAACCACAGTGTTTAATTAGTTGAAAAAATTAGAAAACGTGGAGGAAACTATTCTAATTAATACTGCCAAACTGTTTTTCCAATGCTCTGATCTTTATTTAAGTTTTCGATTAGCCATTCCTCTTTACAATTCTTTCAAGCAATATTTACTGTCATAAATACTACGGGAAAATAAATAGTTAACATATAAAAGATGTTTCGGTTATACTAAAAGAAAATATCATTGAATTAAAATAAAGTAATTTTTTCGCACAACCAGTTATAAATGCAATAAAAACAATCAATTGTATAGTATCAGACAGAACGAATGCTGCTGTTGTTTAGTAAATTCACATAAAATTTACATTTACCGACGCGTGTCTTCAACAACACTGAACTGATCCATTATTCACTGAAATGTTTTCTTAAACACACTGGTATTAATATTCTAATATACGTAAATATAATAATATTTTCCACACATTTACAAACATGCGAAGCGGATTACAAACATTTTATTAGCAAATAGTAAACTTTATTATATTTTTTTGTTGATGTTAGGCGCATTAACGGCGCATCTCTTAAAATACATCATAAATGCAGAAAATACCACATAACGTTTTAAGACAATTTACACTACATTAATTTGAAACTCGTTTTTAGTGTGTTGGTGTGTGTGTGTGTGTGTGTGTGTGTGTGTGTGTGTGCGTGCGAGAACGCGGTGCGAGTGTGCGAGAACGCGGTGCGAGTGTGCATATGTGTGAATGTTCCGTACAACAATTACGTTTCGTACTGTTAAATATATGTTAAAGGTGTGAGAAGATGTCCATCAATGTTCCACTTCGTCCTTTTGATGAGACTAAGTTAATTACCTAAAGCCATTAGAAAAATTTTTCCACTCGTTGGAAAATAGACTGCAAAAAAAATTGTGCCATTTCGTTTTGCTGTCGGCAGTGTAGGTCACGTAAAATGCCAGTCGTTTTTGAGTGCGCTTTTTGGAGGTAACAGAACGTGACATTTGTCACGATGGTTGAACATTGGACACAATAACAGAGACAATGTTTAATTTACTGCTGGTCTCTACTCTGGCCCGGACGTTGGTACGAGTGTGACGTCATTACTCTCTGATGGGCTCTCACACGTGATGAACACGCACAGAGGACAGCAATCACCTGCTTAGATTAGAACGTCGCAGTAAACACTTCCTCATTGAAGTTCCGGGTTTACCTCAGTGTTTACGATTGCCCCTGGCAAGGACTACGTACAGAGCTTAACATTTCAGCAGAGCGAGAACTAGCTATACTATCATCTCTTCCATTGGCATTAGATTTAGCACGATTGTACCTACATATTACTGTTTAATTTACAAAACAGAAAGGCACAACCAGCTATTACACTGTGACAACTTGATAGTGATTACATTAAGAGTTTTCAAGTAGGGAAAACCCGTAGCCTATTTATAAATTTGTATGGAACAGTGTTAGTTTTATGGATGTTACTTGGATATTCATTTTTTTCTTAAAAAAAAAAAAAAAAAAAAGGCTAAACCAGATTGCACATACTGGCACTTCAATGTCAAATTTGCGCGTTCTTATTTTTTGTAAGCAGCAAAATTAAAATATATTACAAAATAGTTTTGTATTTAATATAAATTCTGAATTTATGATTTTTTCTGGTATCTTGTATCGATTTTTTTAAATTAAAAATTTCTCTGTGATGGGTTTTAAAACATGTCAAGCGGTAGTCTATGACATGCAGTTTCAGTGTGATTTTTAAATTTATTTATGTTCAGTGGTATTCGCGGCTTATCAGAACTGAAAACGTGAAAATGTTGACTTTGAAGTGCCATTATGGTAAAACTGGTTGATTTAATTTTTTTTTTGTAAGAGAAAAATGTACTCTCAAATAACGTGTACGTAAAAATCACAGCACATTTATTTGTATTGAAGAGACTTAAAGTGAAGAGATTGTGGTCAGCACTCAACACAGAAGCTGGTAAGACGTGACATGACATGAGTATTGAACTGTGCAGGAATGAACGGCGGGATAAATGTAATATGTCTGAGAAAACCCGCCGACCAGTGGCATCTCCGGCATGATTCCCACTTGCGAAAATCCGGGGATCTACCCAGCCGGGGATCGAACCCGGATCGCCTTGGTGGGAGGTTAGTGCTCATTTGTGTTTTAAGAATTAAATAATTTCTCATTAGGTGCACTTAATGAAAGTAATGAAGCTGACTAGCATAATTTGAAATAAAGTAGTTAACCGCTCGTTCAGTAAAATGCGAAAAATAAGTTACATAATTTAACTTACATACGTTAATTTCCAAAAATATTAACTGGTAATTATTACAAAAAAACCGCCCACAGTAAAATTTTGTGACAACCTACACAGAAATAAAAGTACGCTTTTATCCTTAATTTTGATCGTTGGTAGGCTACTGTCTTGATTGTTCCAACGGTAATCACGTGTTTAGAAGTAGCATTCTGTTATTTAAAATAAATATGCTGTTAGCTCCTTATACATAAAATACGGCTATTTTTACCTATGTAATTGTCGTAGGAACATTCCAGAATGTACAGACGAGAAATATTGTACCTACAGCAGTACTTTTACTTTAGTCTAAGTATTTTGAACAAGAAAACATTTGAAAAGCAACAGTATAACTAAAATACAAGAACTAGCAACACCAAAAAATCGTGGGTCTGATAGAGGTTTTCCATTAGTAAATTCGTTGGCCCAAACCTATCTGAGTACACTTCCACAAGAGTTTCAAAATCGGAATCACCGAGTTCATAAAACAATATCCTGAATATAAATCATTCACTGATAAACGGTTGTTGTTTTATAAGTAAATATGCGAAAATAGAAAAAAAACGTTCATTAGTACTACATCAAATAATATTCCGCTGTTTCGCTTTTGGAATTCATGCACGCTTACTTGGCATCGGTGAGTGATTACTGAGTTCCATTTAACACAGAATTATAGTGCATTTCCTTTATGAAGCCTAGTTAACAGCAACGATAGCACTGCCAATTACACGTGTTTTAACAAAGTTGTTAACAGTGTTGTAAAAATGCTTGAAAATTGTTGACAACATCATGTTATTAACATTGTTGCCAACATTCTGTTATTAAACTTGATCATATTTATAAAAAATGTTAATAACATTTGTTACAACATTTTGTTGAAAAAAAATCTAGCAACACAAGCTACGAATTTTAGAAACATGTTAGTAACTTTGCCACCAACACTGATGATAACATTATACCGACCTATTCTAGGGCCGTCTAGGGCAACGGATGTTGGTAACTAATGTTACTAGCAATCTTATCAGCAATGTTGTTGGAAAGTTTGTCATCAAAATTGATATTAACTTCCGTTCCTCATTCTTACAACTATCCTAGTAACATTGGTGTTTCCAGCAATGTTAGTAACTTACTTTGCTATTAACATTACCATAAACTGTGTACCATAGCTCAGAATTTGTTGATAACCTATTTGTAATTATTGTTTTGTAATTAACATTGTTACTGTCAATTTTACAGTGTAAACTGTGCTTTAGGGTCTCATATGTTGCTAACACGTTCAATAAAAAATCGTACTGACTGATCATGGTGAATCAAATGTTAGAAAAATGTTTCTTTTTAATTAAAAATGTATTTGAATCACATTTTACAAATACAAAATATTATAAAATTACATTAAAAATATAAACGCATAAATTATATACGGACACTATTACAATGACGGTTACGCTTCATTGCATGTAAATTAGCACTTGACGCGTGGCGACGAAGTTACAGATGTTTTATAACTATATATGTAACCATATTACCGTTCATTTAGCGCTATTCTTGTTCCCTAGCTTATATTTCTTTTCTAAATTTCTGTCTACTTTTTTAAGTAAGGGAAAACATTTACTGACGACCGTTCTTTACATTTCTGGTAATACGAAGAATAAATCTTGAATATAAATTTGAACAAGTTGTAGCTGGTGACTCGTATTTGCACCTGACAATGTGTGACTCCGTGTCGAGGTCTGTGACGTCAGAAGTTCACGTGCTCCAATCAGCATGATGTTTCCTCAGCACACAAGTTGGTATATCGCGTATGTATACAGGCTTGTACAAACACACCTATAAAGGGCAAATATGGCTTCTCGTTTGCACCGTGAAACACGAAGCAAACAGTTGATTGCAAATACCGTTTCGAGTAAAAAGTTTGTAACATTTAATATTGCTGTTTTTTTATGTAGGTACCTGAGTTCTCAGGAATGAAATAACTAGGCAGAATGTTACTTGGATTATTGTACTGCATAAGATTCTTTGAAGAAATAATGTCACTACCGACGTACAAATAACAAATTATATTCGCGTCTACCAAGCAGAAACTTTATTTCTCATAACATTAGCTTGAAGTAAATAAATTATCATATTTGGTGTTAAGTAAAGAGCGTAGGCATAGGTGTTCAAAGACATTTAATTATTGATAGATATATGCATCAACGTTTCCTGCAAGGATAGTTTCAATAACCGACACGCGAGGTGATGTTAGAATTATAATGTCAGCAGTTTAAATTAAAACCAGACAAGATGGTTTAAATTATCTATGAAACACTCAAAACATGAAAGTTAATTTGCTAAGTTATAATTTGCAGCATAAATAATATGGTGTAAGTATCTATAAATTTTTTATAATGTATACGAATGTTAGAACTATTTTTTTCTAAATTACTTCCATACAACATTTTTGGGAATATTTTATTGCATTAAGAACTGTACTGTGAGTAAATAGTGAACGTGGTGAGTAAAAATATCCACGAGAGAAGAATTATATTTTATGCACCATTGACAAATCTTGTACTATTCAATAGTTGTTGTAAAAGTTTGTAGGACTTGTATAAGTAATTAAAGCTTCATTTGTGCAGTGTTTAATTTACGCACTCACTTGCTTAAGATATAAAGATAGATTAATAAAATAAGTATTATATTGTATAAATTATTATTTATAATACTGCAATTTTCAATACAGTTCAATGTTATAGAAGGATGCCTTAATTTCGTCAGTCAAAATTAATACAATATGAAAAAACATAATTTTACAATAAAAATACTTAAACGACAAAACGAATACAACATGTCTCACAACGAGAACTGAAAGAAAATAGTTGCAGGAAACAAAACTGAAGCATAATATTTACAAACAGCGAAGCCGACAACTTCAAAGTGGCTGTCTGCTCTCAATGTTATAGCAAGAAACATAGACAATAAGTAACGCTCCTAAACATTATATAGTAGTAATTAGACCCTGATGAAAGACGTCACATACTGTAGTATGAGATGACGTTATAGTAAAGTGATGGTATGTACAGCAAAATAGTAATTTTTAGGAACATTTTCATTAAATATCTGCGTATACTGTGGCCATTTATAACGTTGCGTAAATGACCTCCTGGCAGATTTTGTAAACTAGTCTGATGTAGCTGTGGTGGCATAGAAATTACTTTTAAGTTTCTTGTATAAGACTATACAATCTCAACATCGTAGTGTTAATTGCAAAATATCAGATGAATTAATTAATTACAATTTTTTTACTTAAAACGATAGATTTAACATAAGCTACGATACAGTTCAGTTGTAATAAGTTGCGTTTATTGTAAACAATGAGTTTTTTACACGCACAGCAGCATACACATTAACAAAAATTTCATGCTGATATGGATGGCTTTGTGATGTTGCATAGAACCATAAGTGAAACATAATGTCAAAGCAGTGGAAAATTGTAATCAAAACTTAATGATAATCTAGAAATACACAAAAATTATTAAAAACCTTTAACAAAAAAAAACATTAATATTATTTGTACAGTCGAACTGTCCAAAATCTCAAATAACCCCGCCACATATAATTCGTGTAAATGTTTAGTGCCTTTGTTAAGAGAATTACTACCAATTCATGCTTTCGCATATTATCATTAATGTACTTTACACAATGGTAAAGTAATCATTTTAGTGTTTTTTTCTTTTAATTTGAATTTTTGTTTTCTCTTGTTGCTTAGAACATGAGTAAGAATGAACAGAAAACTGGTCACGCGTTTTTGTGAAACTTACGAAGCCAACAGTTAATAGCATTACCTATAAAATTCATGGTTCACTCTTTACTTTCTACGAAATTTGGAAGGAGAGGAGTTAAAACACTTTTGCATCGATAAAAAACTAATTGCGAAGGGAAGAAAATTATATTCTCTGCAGTGACAAGCTCAAGAAAAACAAATGAAATGTGATGTATGTCATTATACTTTCTTAGACAACAGAAATCATTCATGGTTGATGAAAATGAAGGAAAACATTAATTAATTAAATTTGGACTGTCATTTGCCTGTAAAGTAATGCGTATACAAGATTCTTTAATTGATGTGCAGCATTTGCATTCATCCTAATAGACAGCTTATATTTCTACGTAGTTTCGGCCTGAAGCGCAGCAGTCATTACATTAAACCATTTTTATGTTTGTTTGGCTGTGTTAATTTCATACTGTTGGAAAAAGCATTGAAATGTCGTTGTCAATTAAATATAGTAAAAATGATTGTTTTCTGATGATTAAAATTGTTTTAAAGTATTTAGAAAACTGGATTGATTTTGTATAGTTTGTTGCAATAATTTTGTTACATCTATTCCGTTAATATATTTTTTAGAAAGGACAGCCTTTTCAACATTTTTGAACATGCACGATATATTAAATTATAAATTTATCAAATCGGATACAGAAATAGTACTTCCAAAGATAACTAAACATTAATTTTTTTTTGTTCACATGGTGTTCGTATTTTCAAAATGGCAGCTATTTGAAAATTTTTTGAACCCACGAGATATCAAATGAAGTATACAGAAAATTTTCATTAAAAATGTAAGCGTGTAGTATAAAGTTACGTGAGCTGAATTTAATGCTGGTTTATCATACTAAGTGTGCATTTTTTCACTTACAACTTACAAATCTATTTCTTAGACATCACGTATACCTTAATAACTTTATATCATAATTACTTTTAACTCGGTGAACATCGAAGCATATTTTAAATTGAAGAGACATTTACGTTTCTGTTAATGTCGTGTTCATATTTATTCACATTACTTGGAATTTTAACCATTCTAACAAGAAACTTGTATTTCAATTTCACCCAATTTTGAACCCATGCAGAACTCTGTAAGGTACTTTGAGTCAGTCCGCTTGCCATAGACGTTACAGTTCCTGGCCAGTGGGATAAGGGTCCCGGGTTCGATTCGCGGTCGAGGAGGTGAAAATCAAATGTCTCTTCACCGGATTCACGACTGGGTACTCTGTTTGTCTCCCATCCTCTTCTCCACGGGAGGTAATAGCGAACCACCACAGGCTTACCCTTGCCTATTATCACCTAGTTTTCATCCTAAGGCTGTCAAGTTCTGATTAATAAAATAAATGGGAACCTAATTGTAGAAAAATATATCTTGTAATTCGTCTTAAAAATTTTTTTACTCATAACATACATTTTTATGTTCAAAATTGCTATTGCAACCTTATCATTTTCCCTAAAATAATTTTAAGGTAGAGTATTTTTTTTTTAAGTTTAATTAAATTTCGTACGCACGTAGTTTTAACTAAAGGGACATATCTTTTGAATCAGTCATTTTGTGATTATTAATGAACCATATCACAGCATTAAGTCAATTTCGGTAAGCCTTCTTATATTGTCATTAATAACGTGACATGGCATTAAAATTGTTCGTTACTGATGTGATTATATATATAAACTATAAGCAATTCGAACTTCTATTGAATACACGCGATATCTTCAGAAACGTGTACTATAATTTCGTCTGACTTAATACGCATATAGTGCTTAGGCAGGTGGCTTAACTTTCATTTATATTGCTTATGCCACGTTTATATTCCACAATGGCGTCCATTCGAACATTTTTTTTTATCACATATACTAATATTTTATGAACAATTTTACCGAATTTCATGAAACTTGTTCCACACATGTTTAGTTATGAAATTGCTTCACATTCACGTGTTTCAATCATTCCTTGTTCATATTTTCTTAACGATAGCCATTTGAAATGTTAAGTACACACAAGATATAACAGTTTTTTATACGAATTCACAAAATTTTGTACACATATTCTATCTCTGACTGCCATTTTATAGTTGTTATGGCTGTGTTCGTATTGTAAAAACGGCAGAGATGTAATTTTTTAAAATAATCCAGATACCTTAAGATTCATGTTGCAATAACATATTTAATCAATTTTTTTACAAAGTTTGGCTCACATGTAGTATTTAGTAAGCTAACTTACCTGTTGCGTATTTTATTTATGATGTGTACAAAACTTTTAATAGTGCTGGTTTTCTTTGTACATTTTTATCTACACTTAATAAACGTGGAAAAATATTTCACCGTTGTATTCAACATCTGTTTAAATTTCTTCGTTATGAATTTACATTGCCGTTATGTAATTATATTACTGCAATTTCCATATTTTGCATATGGGCCATGCTAAAACGTTTTTAACTACGCAAGGCATACTGAAGATCATTTATCCGAATTTTTGAAAACCTAGAACCTAGTAAAGTGAATATAATTTTAGACCTTTTACTAACGCCGTCCTCATAGTTTCGAATTGGTGGTCGTTTGAACATTTCGTGATGTCATGGGTTATTTCGAATATTCATATGTTCGAACTTTACCTATCTAAATACATCTACACCACTAGGTACAGCAATTAATATATTACTCATGCCATATAAACGGTTTCCCAGGGCAGAAACACATTTGATTAAACAGATAATATGAATTTCAACCAATTTAGTAAACAATTATGAATATGTATGATGACCTGACGTTATTGATATTTATTTATGTTGTTTTTAATTATGAACGTCGCCTAATTTCGAATACCCCAATTTAAATATTATTTAATATTTAACGGCACCCTGCACTGAAAATTAGGTAATTGTATAACTGTACCAAACGCTGTGCATTTCTTCCACATTACATTATTAACAATTACCTGTAAAAATATGCTTCGTTTCCAGTTTTCCTAAAAAAATCCTGTAAAAATTGCGATTGGGCAATTTTCGTTACTTTCTCAAAGTAAAAACTACTCGAAAAATACGAATGAAATAATTTTGACATAATATTTACATTGACATTGGCATAATATTGAGCTAAATAATAATACCTTTGTGGTTTCACACAAAAATAGTTTTTTTAAAGGTAAAGTTACTCAAATATATGCAAGAATTTAAGTATATTAAATTTTTTTCAGTAGAAACGAATTTTTTTTTTGTGAAATTGCAAAAGTGTTATTCTTTACCGCAATAAATTTTCTTTCACTATAAACTATTTTTGTGCCAATTAAAAAGTTGTCTTCGTTAAGTTGCGAAAACTGATAAATAACAACTTTGATATACCCTTGAACGAAAACTATGCATAGTAAAAAATAATTTATCTGTGAGAAATCAATATTAATGTAATGTGAAAGAGTTGGACAGTGTATGATACAATTATAAAATTATAAAGTTTCGTTGTAAAGCAATCTCAATTCGTATATTACGAAAACAATCGCACCAATTGAAAGTGAATTTTATTTTCGACCCTTAAATATTCAAACTTAGATTTGACTTGTCTTTATTTTTGATGAATGCAGTGTTAAAAGCAAGAATAATATTATTAAATAACGTATTTCATATTTCTACAACTACAAGACCGCATAGGCTATAAAGTTAAACGGTTAACAATTTGTTGGAATTGAGTCTTGAAAAATGACAAATATTAAAACTGGTTTAAACAGTAAATTTTAAGGCATTCCGTGTAAAGAGAACACAAAACGTTTTGTCAAAATAATGTATACCAACGATCTTAAAGATTTCTAATAAATATCAATAGCATTTTCTCTTGTACTTTCGGAAACATATTTTTGATAACAATTCAGCAACGAGCCATTAACATTTTTGTATAGGCTACCTAAATCTATTAAAAGGATTGTTTTTTGTATTTTGAAAAATATTTTTAATATTTTTTTTACGTTGTAGAAAATGTTTATACTTTTCAGCGGTAGTATTTAACACGGCCATTTTCAAACAAGTTGGAACCTAAAACATTAGAAACATATAAAGCAAACGTGAATACTTAATGTCGAAACAATTATTTACCCTACAGAGACCTAAGAATATATTTGCTATAGAAATTCAAACCTTACTTTGTGCATTGGTAAACTCAGTCCCAGACGTGAATACGATAACAATTTATCTTTCATAACATATTATTGTTGAACAATCCAAATTACTCTGTTTGACAAGTTAACATACTTCATCAAAAGTTGTGCAAAATATAACATAATATTTTTGTTCGTGTCTTGCCTCCTTATTAAGTGCGAATTCTGCCCCAAGCCACCGTCGCAGGGTAATTTGTGTTGTTTATGAGACTAATGATGTGTGAAAAGGAATAAGTATTGAAGAAACAATTTAACGGAAATGCATGGCACGATTCGATAACCCAACATAAAGGTTTGTTAAACTAACGTGTCAGTATTTTATAGGCTATCGATATTCATTTTATTTGCTGAAATGTGTAATTAGCAAGAAATGTGTTAGGTAAAATACAATTGCTAAATTTTACCTGAACGTCAATGGAAGGCACTGTAAAAAAACATTGGTATAGTTTAGCTTCTTCAGTACTTCTGAATTTGTATGCTCAGTATAAAAGTTTTTTATTACAATTTATGATTAACAAAAAATTTAGTTTTGAAACAATCAAAAAAATGCAAATAACATTTTCATAAATATCATACAGTTTATTTAATTGCCATCATTCACCAGCAGAATACTGTAGTTAATCAATTTAAAAGAAAAGTAAAAGTACTATCGATCACTAATAACATACATGCAACTAGCAACGTTTGTTGTTTTATATACTATATTGATTTTCACAGGATCAGACATTAGGTTATGTTATCTTATTAAATTGAATTTTTGAAAACACAAGTGGAACGTATGGTCACATTTCAACACATACGTATGTCATAAAATTGTGTCAAACAGCGAAATTTAAGGGGTTGTGTTTGCTTTCATGAACGTTACGTATATAGAAAGATTAATAATGATATTGTCACTTCGTAAATGTATATATTTTCAGACAAATGTATGTATCTCATAGTCCATGTTTTATTGCCTATTTGCAATATTATTTATGTACAAATTTATGAAATACTATATACATGACTTAAAACCACAACTTTAACGATCCTAACTGTACGTTGGTAGCATATTATCTTTAAACACTTTAAATTTGTGACTTAACGCCTCCAGACACAGACGAAGTTTCCTTTACCAGCGCAATGTAATTTCACGGAATTGACGGTTTAGTTTAGTGGCAGTTTGCTACACGGTATATTCCAAGCACCTCAGCTGGAATATTATTATGGGTAGTAGCAACACACAGTAAAGTGTTTGTCTAATAATGAGTTGTTCGCTCACAGAGTTTGTGGCGTGCGTTTCACAGCTTTCCCTGACTTGCGTGTCGCGAAGCATGAAGGCAGTATACAGTTCTCTTTCCTCCCGCCATAATCAAACAACAAACACGCCTATGTAGGCTTTGTGACGTCTAACAAGGTCACACTTCACATCGCTCAGTACTGACAGAGGTCTCTTCATGATGTTCATTTGTTTACAGTCACGATTCTACTCTTGAAACTACATTGAAATCTTAATAATGGAGAGGAACTTTAAATTTAACGGCTTATAAAAATTTGGCATAGAAATTAAACACCTTTCTTCTTACTTCCTTGAAGAAAGAAAACTATTGAACGAAATTTGCTGTCACAAAAATCGCCACAGCACATGTTTCTGAAAATTCCACTTCGATGAAGAAAAATCTTATTCAGACCTAAAAGTTACCTAACAAATACGTTATCTATAAAAATTAAGTCCTTGAGTGCATTTAATCAATTCTGTATGACACAACTAAACAAGCACTCCGGGCATTTTACATTTTTCAAATATGCTTAGTTATTGTTAACGTTTTTATATTAATTTTTAATTTTTCGCTATCAGCAGATAGTTATTTCAGTCCAATCGTAAAAATTAATAAACATCGATTAAATTGTTCTCTTGTATATTTATATAAATTGA
This sequence comes from Medauroidea extradentata, assembly GCA_003012365.1. NCBI lineage: Eukaryota > Metazoa > Arthropoda > Insecta > Phasmatodea > Phasmatidae > Medauroidea > Medauroidea extradentata. Next base: position 15,223 of record PNEQ01128088.1, read on the forward strand.
GTGCCTCACTCACTCACTCGAACTCTCATCAACGCACAGATAAACAGCATTAGTAAAGGCGGCCGCCTACCCGATGCTTCAAAAGCGTTGCAGTGTGTTCGTAAACTGGTTTTTGCTACGAAAATATTCCACGTGCGTCCACTGTGCCAACGTACGAAAAGAAGACAAACTTCAGACAAGGTCGGAACCTCATTGTTAAGACGCCACGCTCATTAAAAACGGCCTTTTCAGACTTCCGTACTTCAAAATGTACTAACCGGATGTAGATGAAACTCAGATTGCGACCTGCACTGAACTTAGTTGCAGACTTTCAATCAATAAAATTATATGTTTACCGCTTAATGTCCCATAGTAAAAACCGTTCGGCGGGAACCTCGCACGCTAGTTCAGCGCTTGGCTTGTTGAGGCGACGCGGTATTTGATGCGCGCTTCAAGGTCGACTTTACTGTTCCGTCGCTTTTGAGCCTCTCCGCGCGGGTAGGCGGCGCCTTTAAAGGCATTACATTTTTAGCGTGACATCCACTTACACAGTAGCCACCCACTAAAACGGGATTTTTCGAAATTCTAAAATTAAGGCGTGATGCGGGTTTTCAATAAATCCTCCAAAGCGGTATACGTTTTTAGATATCAACGTGATTTTTTTATTCAGATTGAAGCTTACAAAAATATACACTACACAATATTTAAATTTTCGAACTTACAAAATTTAGTGCGTAAAAAGCTTTAAAAATAAGTTTTCGCCATCGCCTTAATGTCTCATTAACATGATAAGATATCGTCTTCACGCGGACAAAGCCGGGGCAAGGCAACTTGTTTAGTAAATGTAAAAAAAAAATAAATCACTTGAATTTTTACGAAATTGGTAATAGATGGAATACATAAACATAGAAAATGTTACTGTTAAAATAATTCATGCATAAAATTGTATACCATGTTATCCTTACAAAGTAATTTTGAACAATACCCTATTCAAAAAGAACAATTTTCACTGCGTATTAGTTTTTTTCAGCAAGATCCCACGCGGCGTTTTATTGTACACGTGGTGCTGTCAGATCTCTAACAAAATACATTTATAAGCCGGATAGTTCTGATGAATAAAATAACAGGCAGCATTTTTGTCAGACACTTCGAGAAGTTAAATCTGTTTATTACTATTTGAAATGTCAGTCGGTGCAACGTAAACTAATCCGCAATACACCGGTTTTATAAACAGCGAGGTTACATTGAAACGTAAGCACCTGAATCTCCTAAGAGATTGTCTAATTTGGTCCTCGTATGTCTGTAATCTACATTTTAAATTAAAATCCACTGAAATTTCGTGGTTTTGCCCTGCACCTGTGCAAAACCATGAAATCATTCTTATAGCTCTGTGGTAAATTTTCTCAAATAATTAATGTGTATATAATAAAAATTTTCATCATTTACTGACTGGAAGGTGATACTTCTAAAAATCAGTTAGGTTATTACTCTCAATGGAGGATAACTACTAGCGATCAACGGGATTTTTGAAATGCAATTATCTTCGCTGTCATCATCTGATTATATAGAAAAAATGTATTTAATATTGGTCAGTTTTAGAAAGCAGAACGGTTTTTAAATACGTTTTTAAATTCCAGAAGTACGGTAAGGATTTATAAGGATTGGAATATATATTAACCAAATTTAAATACTATTTCAGTCACTATTTTATTTTCGAATGACGATGTTGAATTTACAAGTCACATTACGGCAGCTAGAGAAAGAGGAACTAATACTGGGTAATAATCCCACATCATGCAGAACGGCACTTGATATCGAAGGCTAACTAGTTCACAGATCTCTGCGAGTCACAGAAATACAGCTATATATTCTTAGTCTTGTTTGTTTAAAAACAGATCGTAAACATTTGTATCAAAAGGGAATGACGCCTGCACACATGAGTGTGAAAACAAATAGTTAATTAAATAATAAATATTTAGTTTCAAATAAATGTAATTTTGTTGTAGTATTTGGCCACGCGGTTCACAATAAAACTGAAATGAAATACCCAAACTGTATGATTCATGTATGTGATAAAGTTCATTGCATTGGTTATTTACGTCTTAATTTTGAATTTATGAAATAAATTTATGCACGCGTCTTCATTACCGGAAACATGGTACGGTATTTGAGGGTCGACTTAACTAACAGTCAGTAATAATTTGCGGCCATTAGTAAAAATATTTCAAGAATTCTAACTCATAAGTTAAAAGGTGAACCAAAGTATGAGGTTACTACATGTCGAAAAGGAACGTCTACCGTGCTCCTTTATTCAGAAATATGTAAATCTGACCTAAGCGAAAAATATTTGTTTAAATAAAAGCTGTGATATTTTTCACATACGTGACTGCTACCTTTAAAACAATTTAATGCCATTCTTGTTACAATGATATCTAAGCTTAAAAAACAATACAGTTACTAGCAATAATCTAAAAAAGCGACATTGAATAACTTAAAAATAATTGAATAAGCATTCTTAAAAAAAATGTTTTCTATCAATAATGATGATAGCTCAATAGCATTGTCTATACTCTGTTTAAAACATTGATTAACATGAATACTGAAACAGTTATTAATGTTCTGTACTTTTAAATATTGGTTTTAAATATACTGTCCTAGTCGCAGCCAGGTTTGTGATGGTAGATGAATTTTGTTTCAAACAAAGTATTTAAATTATATTTCTTGGTTTGTAACATAACTTATAATATATTCTACAATAACAATACAACACTTCTTAAGTATATGTGATGTATGACTCTATAGAACATCAATATTAAAAATTATCATTTATAACCTACCTCAGATTAAAAATTTTACTCGAATTTTACAAATAGTAAAATAATGGCTGCCTTACACTGTACAGTCCTCAATTCACATAAGCCACTTTACTTTTAAAATATCCATTTCCAGAAATGTCTGTATTTACAGTACTAGTTTAACCTGTTCGCCGATATCACACCCACAAATACACCGTCCCACCATACTCCGAGAGTTCCGCGATCGTCCGCACTTGCATACTGTCACATCTTGATTCGCCGATCCCGCGTCAAACCTCGCCGCCACAGCCGTCCACGTCACCTTCGCTTCCAAGTCCGTCACGAGCACTCACGTGCTTAACGCCACAGTAACTCTCTCGAGGTCACAGCAGGTTCCTTTTTATGGCTCGCAGTGTCTTTCTCACAGTTCTGTGACAGTGCCTGTAGATGTAAGCAGAAATTTCTATGTATCTTTTAACTTCTGATCTTAAACCAAGAATGCACTTCGAGGACGTTTTGTCGGTGACCGCCCATACGTTGGTCTCTGACATAAGCTATAAGCCCTGCCTGGCGCCCTAGAGTATACTTATGGAGAGAGGTAGGAGGTATCGCAGCTCACCGCCTCGTTGCCAGGAATGTGGTAGCGAGCAGTATGAGGCAAGAGATGGCGTGGCTTAGAGCCCTATACACACTAGGTATACTCGTTCGCCATTTTTGGTCATTCTGCAGATAGCTCAGGGGACAACACTCTTCGAGCTCTTAAGAAACGTTGAATCTAAATTCGTCACTCGAAAGTAATTCATTCAAACGGCTCCAAAAATTTTTCAACTTCATTATAGACCCTCTTGCCAAAGATGGTGCCTTTTAATTTTCCTTACATCATAAATTTAATTGTTAAATAAATATTTTAACAATATCCGGCGCACTGTTCGCAGAAAAGTGCAAGGCAAAATGCAGTAAGCGAAAATTTTTTTTAATGTTATTGAGGATTGATTGGGGAGGGGGTGGAGTTACCAGCGGACGAAATAAAGATAAAACTCTAAATTTTATTTTTATACCCCACTTCAATACGCAGATATTTTTAAAGTAGGTAGAACACAGAACATTTTCGCCGCAGCGGCGCACTCGTTATAATCAGCTAGGACAGCAGTTCTGATTCTAGATTCTCCTGACACTCTACCATCGCTTATTTTTGCAAAGCAGGCGAGTGGAAGTATTACTTCCCAAAAAGTCGATCAAGTTACAGTACTGAACGTTTGATATTGCAGCTAACATATTGCTTTTATACAATGGTGGTGATACAGGGTACAAAAATTGAAATTCTCAAAGGGGAACATATGTATTGCGGTTCTTGTTTCAATATTTAAGGAGGAAGTTCACCGAAAAGTTTAATAGTTTTAAAAAACATTTATGTATACTTGGCGTATTTTGTTTTGTTGACATACGCTGTGACTATTTTTTACTGTAGTGAAGATTTTTTTACTTCCATAGTTTTGTATAATTGCACGTTTATAGTCCAAATTTGCGTAAAATGGTTTTATGTAACAAAGGAAGACTAATCAACTTACCCGAAACGAAAAATTTCACACTGCAGAAGAGTACCATGTATAAAAACCACATAAAGTAGTTTTCATTTGAACTTCTTAAATATTACTGAAAATTTTCTGTTTTTGTTTTGTATTTTTTATTTTTAATTACAGAAAAGTCAATGTGGTTTGTAAACATGTCTTTTTGTAGTTTGCGGCACTTTGATCCAGTGGGATTTGCTTTATTTTGTTAAGTAAGTTGGTTTTCCTTTAGTGCATAAAACCATTTTATGCCAATTTTGACTTTGAGATACTATGTTACAAGAATTTCAGAAACTAAAATCTTTCGTTTCAGTAGAAAATAGTCCCACTATAGGCCTACAAAACAAACAATATCTTTTAACAATAACAATATCAAAACGATTAACTTCCCCCATCTGCATTTGCGCTCCCTTTGTGAAATTATTATTTTAAAGTAAAGCATTTACAGAGTAACATAAGGCCTACTACTGAGTATGTTGCCCACTACTTAATAAATTAAATTTTTTAACGTGAAGTGTATTATAGAATGAACAGAAAATTTTACTGCGAAATGATGAAAATTTTACAAAAAGAAAATTGTAGATTAAGTGCAATTATCTGTTATAAATTGCTAAAATTTAATGCAAAAATTGTTAAATACGTTTTTTTACTGTCTCGTTATATGCCATAGCAGAATTTGATAGAATTACCAAGGAAAGATGCATGTTACATGACAGTTAACATACAAAGTGAAGAATGATGTACATTTTGCGTCTCTTTTAAAAATGTAGAATATTCATGTAAAAAGTCTCACAAGCCTTGCAAGTTAAGATTTGACACCTATTCATTTATTATCTTTTTCAACATGAATATCGACGTACCTTTCAATCGAATGTATTATCAGTATCTAACATTATCATTGGGAAAAGTTTATAAAACAAATAAAAATGGCAAGATTCAGAAGAATAATTATTATAAGCTTGTGCTGATGACATGTACAAAATTTTACGCAATATTTTTATTTAATACTAATCCACTGTTGTTTTTTATGATTCTCACTGCACACTCTGTATTCGAATGGAAATAGTACGTTGGCGCACTGCGAAATTTGAGCCAATTAACATCTGCTGTGGAGCAAAACAATGTTATATTAGCTTGCTTGTGAGCTCAGGTAAGCGAGACCGCGACACTGCCAGATTAAACACAACGATAAATACAGCTAAAATAGATTGAGTTTCCCTTTAATGTTACACGAATTGCACTTATAAGGTAAATTTATTATACACGGCCTATTTATTATAGTTGATTTTATAATCTCAATATTACTTAACCCATTATTTCATCGTATTTTATGAAGAAATCTGACTAACATTTTCTTTTCAGCAGATGAATGTGTTGTTATATTTTGTTTTGGTCAAAATTTTAATTCTTGCATATGTATATAATATTTTTACAGGTAGCGCATGGAATATGTAGTTGATGACACTTAAACGTATAAGCCGATGTGTGAATGTTTACGTTTTGTGCTTGAAGAGCAATTTGGAAACCCGCATATTAAATCAATTAAAGTACAGGAACAACTCCATAAAAGCTGTAGGCCTACATTTTCTTGGAGTAAATGTGGTGTGATGGGTTATGGATAACTTTAATTTCCTTATATTGGTCTCTTTGTAAAGGGTAAAGTACTAAGTTTGATGGCAACCCCCCTCCCCCCTATTATGTTTAAATATTGTAAATCACTGATGACTAATGATTTGCTGTTTATATGGTCAATTTATATTGAAGCACATTTTAACGGTGTAACCGCTCGTTACTATTTCACGCCTCTTTACGCGCTTCATTTTAGTTGTTTTGATTTTGATTTATTGTATATCTATGTTGGCTTTGTTTTCATTGCTGAGGGTATTTTTCTTTTGTGACTTTCAGCTGGCCTGTTGTATGACACTTCTGACGTTGGACAACCTGCTCGTTGGTGGTTGCGGCACTTGCCGCATGGTTCGCTGATGGCATCAGTCAGCTGGGCCGGCCAATTGAGTGCTGACTTGGGTACTGTTTTATATATGGCTCCGGATATGTGTGGTTTGGTTAAGAAGCCTAGAGTATGTATGCGCTAGTTGTCGGACGAACAGGTGATACACTAGTTTATTTATCTAAATACACTGTTGCGAAGCATTGTGACTTACACATTCCCCCAAACAGTAGGCCTAAGCCATTTCTATTATGTTTCATGATTTTTAAGATATATATATATATATATATATATATATATATATATATATATATATATATATATATATATATATATATATATTACATTAGGTACAGCACCTTGTAACTAACATTATTTGCACCGAGAAAGGTAGCGCAAAGGTAACGCATTGGATTTGGATTTGTATTCGAGAGGACGCTGGTTCGAATTCCAGTTTCAACAATCCTATCCTGTTTTCGGTTTTCCATGGTTTCCCGAAATCGCTCTAGGCGAATGCTGGGGTGCTACAAAATTAAGGCCAAGGCAGATTGCTACCCTTATTCCCTTCAAACTTTCCAGTTATGTGTTTCCATCTCTAATGGCCGTGGCTATCAACACAATGTTAAGTAAACTAAAAAATATTTGCTGTATATAAAGACTATATTAAGCGTTTATACTTACGTTGTAATTTTTATATATGAATGTAATTTTTCATAGACATAGGCTATATTTTTCAAAAACTGATAAGCAAACCTTCCAACTCCCGCCCCCTTCCAATTTTTGCCATATCACACGATACTCGCTGTGTGGTGTTCTACTGCGATTGGAATGTTGGCTGCGAGATTATTTACTTTCGGGATTTTAAGCGAATCTATTGATGGTGAGGCTTGTAGGTGGTATTTTGTTCTCTTTTGTTTTAGGAACAACTAGAGTCACTGATGTGACAAACACAATAGACAATGTTAATTTTATTCGCACATCCAGCATAACTTCGTCCGGTTAATCTCTTCGTGTTAAAAGAAACTCACATACTCTACCGAAGAATTTAGTTCACAAACGGAAGTGAAGTACTCAGCAGTGGATAATAAATTCTACAAAAAAACTATGTAGCAGTGGCGCAAGTTTAACTTCACTCAATGTACACAAAAAACCTTGACCGAACATTGATACGAGTACCACAAACAAGGGATGTCAAACAAGTTTTACCTGCATGTTACACTGACAAATGTCGTCTACATTGCTCAACTAGTATAGCCTATCAGAAGGAAAATAACAAAGCATATTCAAGGAATACTGGGAAATGCCAGGCATCCAGAAGCAACAAATGTTTATAGCACATTGCATGATCACCATAAAACTGAAGTGCAGGTATCAGAGAGCTTCGAAAAAGCAACGTTGCTTCAACAATGCATAATATTTCATTGTAAACGAAAACCAACTTCGTATCTGCAAACATTTATTTACTATGGCAAAGTTAGGCATTAACTCTCGAGTAGTCCAGAAGGTTCGGAAAAAGCGGGAAGGTTCGGTAATAAGCATCATTGAACCTGAGAAGCGTGGTAAATATGGCAACCATGCAACTCTACTTATGATATGAAAAAAAAAAACATGTTTGAGATCACATTAGATCCATATCAAGAGTGGAAAATCACTATGGTCGATTTATGTCGGCGAAAGAGTACGGTACATACAAGGCGGGAAATCCATGGCCGACCAGTACCACGATTACTTAACATTGTGTGAAGAATCAAATCAACTACACATAAAAAACATTGTGGATGCAACTACAGTCAACTCCCGATTATCCGTGTTAATGAAGGGGGAGAATCCTTGGATAATCCAAAATCGCGGAAAATCCACTTTTACCTTTTCTTATATCTCAGTAGAAAGAAAATTGTCAAATTAATTCCTGCAATAAAATACAGCAATTTAATACAATCGACTCTTGATTATTCGCATTAATGATTACGGGGTATGCGCTTATAATCTAAAATGAAATTAAATAAAAAATTTCACGGTTATCTTATTTATCCAAAATAAAAATATCGTTCATCATTCATGCGCGACACGCTGTACGATCTTGTTACTCCATTTATGCGCAGTTGTTTTGCCTTCTGGAAAATACTTATATCTTCTTCAAGCCTTTCAAAATACGACTATGTGAATGACATCTTAAAACAGATTTTTCCTTGAATATGTATACATATATAAATATATGTGTATATATATACATATATATATATATATATATATATATATATATATATATATATATATATATATATATATATATATAATCGCAAAACATATAATGATGTAGAGACAAATTACTTCCCACCTTTACGAAAATCCACCAGTTACGACACAATTTTTGGTCAGATAATTTACCATCGGACTAACATAGATATCTTGCGGGTAAGAATACACCAGACCGAGAGGATTCTTGACAAGAATTGCAAGAAGATACTTGACCTGCATCTATCTCTGTCCAAGAATCTTTAACCTACAATCTGGAAATCTTAGGGTAATATCACATCCTATCAAGCACACATAGTCATGTGCCGGACTACAGTTGATCAAATATGAAAGTTCAAACTAGAGCAAAAGAGAACACTTCACTCTGGATCACAACAGTGTCGTGATTAAATTTTAAAAAAAATTAAATTATTAAACAACTGTGTAGGGATAAAACATCGCGTTTAGCAAATTACATGTTTTTATTGCAGCCCTAAAGACACTTCCTTTAGGAGAATTTGTCTGTAAAATAGAACATGTCTCTTCTGCCACCTAGCTCAGATCACAGCAAATAACATCCATACCTAGTCCACAATAATCTTGCTCAAGGCCAAGTTTCCCCAATCCAATATTGGCTGCAAGGAAAGTCAAGCACTGGAAGAGCTGCGCAAGAGCTGGGCAGTGACATCGTGATATTGAAAGCTGACAATGAGGAAAATAATTAATTTTGAGGAGAACGAAGACAATATCTCTAACGTTCTGAAAGATTAGCATATTTTAAAACTATCCTCAATCCTCTCAAGCATGTTGAATAAACGCAAATCCACGGATAGCCGAATCGACCATACCAGAAGAATCTAAGATGAAACTGATAACTAAAATGTCAGGGCACTAGCTTTTTACGACTATCGAAGATACACAAGGGCACACCTCTCCGAACTATATTTGGCGCCATGGGAGATCCAACCCAGGCTTTTGCAAAATACCTTAATAAGATATTTTTGTAAACCAACTATTCCAACCTCAAACCTCAGCATCACAAATACGAAATTCGTCACACCTCACAGAAATACTACAACTGCTATCTCTTCAACGGCACGACATCCTGTTTATATACGTCGTTATGTCTCTCTACCAAGGTATCTGTTCAAGAAGCCGTCCGTGTACTCCTAGAACACCTTAACGACGATGACTAAAGAAGAGGCATCCTGAAGATGACAACACAATATTTCTGCGGAATTCTTTTGTTTCATAGGACAAACGTATGCGCTGCGATGGGTTCTCCATGTTCGCTCTCTTGGCTAACATCTCCATAGAGAGGAAAACAGTGAGGACAAGCAAGTACAAACCAATGTTATGGTACAGACATCTTAATGAAACTTTAAACGTCTAGTGCAATGGAAGAGAGAGATATTCTCAGGATTCCTACAACACCTAATCAACATCTACCCGAATATTTAGTTCACAATGTGAATACAAAATAAAGGAAAACTGCTATTCTTAGTTATACTGTTCACAACAGAAGAAAACAACATCGGTAACAAAGTCTGTAGAAAACCTACTCACACATACAGATGCTAACACATTAAATCACACATCCCACTATCACAGAAGAGAGTAGTTATTTCCTATCCTATAAAAAATCCAGGAACGTCTGAGAGGAGACCAATATTGCAAAATAGATGACCACATTGAAGGTGTCTTTTAAGGTAATGGCAACTCCAAGAGTAAAATAAGCAAATATATGAAACCTGTTCAAGGAAAGAAAAATATAGATTAACTACTAAGAAAAAGTATTATTTTATGTCTGAAACGACTATCCGAATATCCGACCAGTTCTTCCATCTTCTCCCAAAGAGCAACATCTACAATATACTGAAACCAATGAATGAGATTGAAAACTCTCTAATTTTTCAGTTAAAAATATGACCGCAGCAGAACAACCGGATTCCTGCACTTGTGGGAAAGTACACGTTGGACAAACTGCAATGAGAGTCATCACCATGGTGAAATTACACATTAGACGTATAAACAGGAAAATCCTTGACTCGCCACAGCAGAGCACTCAGTTAAAATCTTGCACAGCATCGAATTCGTTAGATGTAATACAATAGGTAGCATTTCTAACTATAAAAATATATACATCCATGACGCGACAACATTTCAGCTCATTTATCCAACGTTTAACATGAAGACGGTTCAAAATTATGCGAATTTGGGTATACCACTTTTTAGAAACCACAAAACTCAGCAGGTCAAAGGGACAGAAAGTAACTTTCCCATGATTTGCCAAACATCTCAGCCAACCGTGAGGGAAGTAACCAGGGATTTGCCGAACACCACAGCTCATGACAACAAAAGAAGCCTAAGATTGGCTGCCATCCCTGGCCAATCATGGATCATCCCGTCACGGCATTCGGTATATAAAAGACAGGAAGGCTTGAGAGAGTCTCATAAGGGTAACATTAACTACTTCTGCGACTTCGCCCTGAAAATGTAGGCTGCAATATCTACCGAAAAGTCGAGAAGAAATGCGACAACGACCCGGCTACAATCCAGAAACCTAGAACCTTTAGCCAACGGCCGTGAAAGCCTGCGAACTTTGATACATGTTTACTTCAACATATTCCGAACATATCATACAAAAAATTCGATTGTACACAACGCCCTTATGTACCCACGGTTAATATTGAATCCAGGCTCAGATTTTGTACAATAGTAACGTACATTGATATGGTATTTAGTTGGCAGGAGATCAAAGTAAGTACCTACTGAAGTATTATACTTGATTCATAACTAAATGAAGTTATTTAAAATGATTTGTCAGTTTATTGCACTTAAAAATTTAACATACCAAAACTGAAAAACACAGAAGAAAAAAATAATAATACAATGACACTAAAAAGCAGCATTCACGGTCCTACATATAGAACATTTACAGTTAGAAAACGTTTATATTGTCTGAAAGTAACATCGATTACGTTCCCATGTTGACGTTAAATTATTTCTAAGTAAAGGAACTGTGGTTTTGCGCAAGATTGAAATTTTTTTTTCAACTGCGTAACGCTTTCTTGAGGTCATTTAACGTATCACCAGAAGCTTTAATCTAACGGAACAGCAAGTATTACTTCAGACGAAATGTCTTTACGGAAATTGATAACCATTTTTCGTATGCTAGATCCTTCCATTTACGAGAGATATTCAAGATCAAAAACGGGAAAATTTTATATCAAGTCTCCTTTTTAACCTTAGTTCACGCAACTAGTTTTCGGCATGTGCAAATCATTTTAAGCTTACGTTTTATACTTAAACTAGAACTCCCAAGGCGTTCATTTTGACATTTTCGACATTTTTGTGTTGAACATTCTATAAATCTTATATCTGAGTGTTGTAATTTTATGACTTTTCCTAGTTATCCATGTTTTACTAAACGTATAAATTTTACAAAAATAACTTCATTTTTAACGGATATATTTAGCCTGAAACCTAGAACTACCACAGCGGTTATTTTGACCTTTTGCTAATACAGTTAGTTTACGATAATGCAAATTGATGTACATTTCGCACAGCACACTGAGGGGTGTACTATGTTCATCAGTATTATTTATACTGGACATTAGCGACTTGTGTGTTTGTAAATAACTTAAAAAGTAGCCGTAGTTTAGAAAAATAACAAAAAATTTGTTTTGACATCTAGCAAACTATTTGTGTTCTTACATGTGCATGCATACAAATGTGTGTAACTTTATAAACTTGGAAGTTCATACCACGTAATTAAAATAATTTGTTTGGTAGCACTGGGGATAATTTTTTTAAATATAAAATGTGTGGGTTGGTACTAAATATTTTTATGCTGTTGGTATTATAGCCCTGTAGTGTTAATATCGGATGTTCCGACCATTATTGGTTGTTGTTACTCAACACTGCAATGTATGTCATCACTAAGAAGCCATACCACTACAATAGCTTTGCAATGGCGTAGTAAATGGGTGTAAACTACATTGTGATACTGCAGTATTATTATGGTGGGACGCAACTTTACACTGGAGGAAGCCTTCCAGTTTTTCCAAGAACTTTCTAAGAATGCCTCTGAAGGAGGTGAAATGTTTGAAAGTAACGAAAATTATATATCCCACAAAATTGTGACTCTACTGAAGGCGAAGGCGTTGATGAACCAGAATACTTTGTAAATTAGGAATCTTCAGCTGTTGAAGCTAATGTACCTGGAAATGTTTCTAGTAAGTAAATTAGTATGCATTATAATCAGTTATAACTTCAGCAACAAAAGCGTCTCAGAAAACATTTTTCTTTCGCACCATGTCTCTTTGTATGCCATGTACGCATAGACCACGGTTGTAGAAGGACAGGTCTGGACACTCGCCTATCTACCAATGTATTTTGCTTGACCCCCTTGTTGTTTGGCTGCAGTTCGCCAAGTTACAGAGAGTGTTGTGCGTCTTTGGCGCTGCAATCAGGGCGGTCGGGCTAAAACTCTGCCCATTTTTTTTCCAGTGTTTACATTATAAAGTAAATAAAGATAGCTGGAGCCATGCTTTTGGATTTTGAGCGAAAGAAGTATTTCATAAATTAATAAAAAAGTACGTTTTTATAAATTGTTTTATCTTTATAATGTAAACACTTGAAAAAAGTGGGAGGGACGTGGCAGGAGTTTGAGCCCAACCGCCCTCATTGCAGTACCAAAGACGCATAACTCTCTCGGTATCTTGGCGAACTGCAGCCAAACTACAAGGGGGTCAAGTTTCCAGGCGAGTGTCCAGACCTGTTCTTCTACGGCCATGGTACAGGCTAATCAAATAAGCTGCATACACATACAAAAGTATCGCAGTGTAGCAAAGATGCACATAAATATCAAGTAACAAATCCGCAATGTTATGATTTTATGGGACAACTTAGAAGGGAGCGCAGGATGCGTAAACTATTATCATTAGGGTTTTAAAAAATGGGGGAGGATTTTAGTGCAGATATTTTTGACAAGAAATAATTCTTCAAGAGAAAAATTATTGACTTCTTTGTTCTCAATCTATTTGCAATAAACATGAACATCAGCTCTTATGCTTTGTATTTATATGGATATGTATGCATGAATTTCTTCGGAATAATATATTTTGTCTGGACATATTTCAGCTCGTGCAGGTGCTGCAGATGCAATTGGAGGATGCTCATATTATCAAACTAGGCCAATAGTTAGTACTTGACTATGCAGTGCAAATGGAATGCAGTGGACTATTGTTAGTGCAAATAACCGTGTTGTGGGCAAAACATTGTGTGTAAGGCCAGGACCTTCTTTCTCCTAGTACAAAATACAGTAGGCTATTGAAGTGGAGAAGCACCTTTAGACTTTTTATTGATGAACCAATGCATTGGAATAGAGGATCGGAATATGTTGCCAGATGGTGTTTGAGTTTAAAAGAGTTAGAGGTCTTCATTGGTCTCGTGTACCACCAAATATGTGTGGAGGAAAAGGTCTTCCGCTGGATAGTCCCTGATCAGCCAAATGGAATATTCGATTTTATTGTACCATACTGTCCTGAAACAGATTTCAGGAGACAATCATGTGTATTAGCTTTGAAGGCCGGAACGTCTGCTCTTGCTTCTGAGATATAGAATTTATTTATCAGCAACTGCAAATCCAACTTCAGGCCAGGTACTGATACTTCTACTGTCGAAGAACAGTTTTTTCCAACGAAAGCCAAATGCAGTTTTTGTCAGAGTCAGTACATGTCAAGCAAGCATGAAAAATTTGGTGTAAAATTTTGCTTGGCTATCGAAATTGAAAGAAAGTTCATATTAAATGGATTTTATTATTTGGGGAAAGATGAAAAACTAACTACTATCATTCCCCTTTCAGGGAACATTGTTCTTCGACTGGAAGAACCGTATCTCGACAATGGGCAGAATATCACCATGGCCAACTTCTTCACTTCTGTCAGTTTAGCAGAAAAATTGATGGCTAGGCATACAACTGATGTGGGTACAGTGAACAGAGCTAGAAGAGGCACTTCAACTGAAGTCAAGAATTCACGCCTTCCATTGCAGAAGTCATTCATAAAGAAGCATAATGACTGTACACTTACTGTTTATCAGGTTAAGGTAAATAAAAACGTACTTGTCCTTAGTATTACGCAATGGTCACGGTAGGTGGCACAAAAATAATTTCCAGAAACAGTGATAAGTTACTACAACTCTACAAAATGTTTATAAGTAGTTCATTTTCAACAAAAGCAGCATCCCGATGCTGGCCACTCCAATTTTTCGACAACATTCTTGACTTGGCTATCACAAATTCTTGAATATCGTTCAAAGAAGCTACAGGATTTTAGTATCAGCTGCAGAGCTTGTCATAGGCATAACCCGATATACATTAAATGTACATATTGAAGGGATAATTTGTGTAAAAACCATTAAAGACTGTCCATTAGAATTAAGTGTCAGATGTTCTTAGTATTATGCGGTGGCAATCATGGCAATATAAAACAGGCTAGAATTGTAGTACAGAGTTGGTTCAAGTTTTGTTGTACTCTGTGTAAATAGTATTATGTGATAGGAATGATAATAGGATGATCAGGGAGAGTTAATGTATATTTTATATGTTGGACTGGGGAGATGATGAAATGAGAGCCAGGTAACCAACGGCCATCTCTCCCAACTGTTTAATTTAAATTTTAAGTATTTGTATATGTTTTGCAATAAGTATAGTTAATTGTAATAAAGAATGATGTCAAAATTAGATAAATGTAAACTGTGATTTTATGAAATTAAATCACCACGAAATATGGTCGTAATCGCCCGAATTCGGAGCAATACCGGAAGGCCGGGGATTTGAAACAAAGCTCCTGGTTGGCTGGGGGGAGCCGCGTCTGAAATCGTCGCTTGGCGTGCGTGCCGGCAGCGGTGTCTAGGACTTAGCCGCGGACGGACGCGTGTGTCCGTGTCCCGCGGGTCCGCGTCTCGGTATGCCACCAGGGGTGCGTTACCAAGAGCCTTATATACGCGTTTAATTACATTTAATTGTCGGGCAAAGGCGATTAGACGTCCACCGATTTAATCGCAATTCGCAGGCCAAGAAGCTAACTCAGTGGCTTGAGTGCGGTGCGGGAGGTCGTTGTGCGATTCCTGCCGCGAATAAGGGTGTTTACGACGGTGTGGAGTGGGTTGCCATATAAAGAAATAGCACTCGTTTTACTTGGTAGTTTGGATCCATATAGACTCTCGCAAAGTAAGTGTTGAGTGGTTGGTCACTTACTGACCCTGATTGACTTGTGATCGAGAGTAAATCAAACCCGCTGGGCTAGTCGAGGCAATTCCTGGCACGGGATAGGTTTAATCAAAGCCTACATTGATTAACCAACTAATAAAAATAAATTAACTCCGTTTTTCAAACGGTGCGGCAGTTACAAGCTTTCATCATATAGCTATAAGTACCTGAGAAGTCTTCAAGAAGCAAAGGCAATGAAGGGCAACAATCAAGACACGGTTCCACACGA
Source organism: Medauroidea extradentata (assembly GCA_003012365.1). Classification (NCBI taxonomy): domain Eukaryota; kingdom Metazoa; phylum Arthropoda; class Insecta; order Phasmatodea; family Phasmatidae; genus Medauroidea; species Medauroidea extradentata. Next base: position 31,253 of record PNEQ01128088.1, read on the forward strand.
AAACAGTAAACGCCATCAGTGCCAGATTTTGAAGTGTAATAGAAACAAAACTACTGTGTACAGTCTACATGAAATACCTTTGTGGTAAATGCACAGGCAAAGTTAAAAAAAAATCTGTCTGCCTGGTTTGCAAGGGAAAAACAAACAAACATATAAAATGAGAACAATTTCTTTTGAAATGTAAGAGATTTGCATTTTACAAAATCTTTGTAGGTAACAGTATGTGTGTTATACTGACTGAAATGAATACAACAAACAATTGTTATTTGCTTTCAGAAAAATATAAAAATATCTAATTAAAATAAACGTTAGCTGTAAAGTGACAAAACATATTTTGATTTGTATCTATACGCAAAATCTATGTTATTAAAATGTTTACAGTCATTGAAATCTTTAACGTAAAAATAATTACAAAGAATTCATGCTAATTTAATATGTGTTACTTTATACAATAAATAATATGCAAAATATACATTTAAAACTAATTTTGTACAGTGCGGTCAAAATTAACCTTCTTGGAAGTTTAAGGAGGGTAACAAATGCTGGGAGTTCTAGTGTTGAATCGCTAAATATACGTAAATCGCCCCGTAATTAATAGTGTACGTCTTGCTACACTTTTATCTGCACAGCGAGTGTTGATGATTTACAGGTCTTTACGATATAACCTGATTGCAGTCTTATGAAAGCATCACCTGTTTTCTTACATTTGTTTGTAGACAAAATTATCTACGCCGAAAGATATACGCCAGCCAGTACGAGATTTTATGCATACCCTATTAAGTCTATCATTGATTAAATGCCTCAGTTTAAATTCGAGAAAATAAATTTTCGGGTTTTAAAATCAATTAGCTGAAACACCACAGAACATCCTTGATAAGAAAACACACATTAGCGAGTGAGAACCAAATATGCATATCACTATAACATTTCACAACGCCCAACTTAAATATGTACCTCTTATATAACTGCCAGTAATGGTTTTTGTTTTTACGACTACATCAAATTTTCATAGATTGTTATGTCTTTAAAAACTTAAGTATCGTGGCATATAACATGTTGGCGTATGTTAAAGTTATCAAAATTTACTAAATGTCTGACAAAATATGTGACTTTTGAATATATTAATATCCATAATGACTGCATTTACAATCGTTATGGTTATTCCTACATTTAAAAGTATTAGTTCATTCAGGAGTATACAATTAACAAGAAAAACGGGAATTTCTGAAGTTATAGAAACAGATTTGGTAATTACAAACAGAATAGTATTTGTGATTAAAGGCATGTGTTCTGCTTGCTTGCAATACGACCTACGTATATTGACACAAAGGTTTCGATTGTAAAACACGTTAAGTCAAGCGAAACAGTAAAAGAAGAATAATGTAATCTTAAAAAATAACTAAATTCAGTAATTTTTTAGTTTTGTTTGTATTTAATGTTATGACACCATAGTTGTATATTGTTCTAGCAACCTATAATGATAAGGTATTGAATCTTTCAGTCTAGAAATAAAGTAGTTTTCTTTCACTAACGAGACGGCAGACGCTCGTAATTATATTATAAATCTACAATATGACTGGTTTCTCTTGCGTACATTGTGCGTTAATTGTGGTTTGTTATTTGTTGTTTGGTTTAACGATTGAGTGTCTTTCGCGAACAAGCCAGTATTTTCTGACTTTAATGGTTCCGCCTGATAAGGGATGTTTCCGGGACGAGTATTTGGTTCCTTCAGCAGTGATGTACGAGACATAAAAGTGGCTATAAAAGAAGGGCAGTTAGGAAATCACCCCCAGCCGCCCGCGACAAGCCAGACAGTGTTAACTCATGAGGCGTAACTGAACAGCATTTATCTTCGTTAGTGTACCAAAGCAGTGTCAACCATTGGTTTGGGAAATATAAATTTACTAAACATAAATACAATTGAATTCCTTCGTATAGTAATTGTAAAAGTGAATCTCAGGTTCAGATATTATCACTGCAGAAAGTTTAGATAAATGAGTTACTCGTTTATGGATATTAATAAGTCGCAAAAAGATCATGAAAATCAAGTTTACTATAAGTAATGATCCTGAAAATAATTTAATGTTACTGATATCCCGTACTACGATACATTCTTGTTTATTTATGCACGCATCATGTATGTGTTTATGAAAAAAGTTGTGTATAAAGCAATACCTAATTATTTATCAAATGATGTTAGGAAATGATTATATATTTTATTTTCTTGTGCGCAACATTTGTACTAGTTGATATGTCTATGGAGTAGTAGGTCTATTTTCATGTCACAACAAATTTTTTTTTCTAAAAAGAGGTGAGTTAAATTTAGCGAATTAGATTCTAGCTACAGTTCCATAACAATAACTAAAATAGGAATTCAAACATTTCTTAAAGTTACAGATACGCTAATAATTCAAATACAATTTTAAATCGTTAAATACATAATTCTTGAAGCTTCAAATGTCTTTATAGTGACACATTTAAGTACAATTTTAGCATAATTATTCAACACGGTTTTTCTAATTCAAATAAAGATTGCTGAATTAAGATTTGTAGGTAAAAAATGTACGACCTAAAATCACAAAAATATTGGAAAGTAATAATTATATTGAAATGAAGAAAATATTATAAGGAAAGGTATAAGAGTGACGTCGTCTGTTAAAATCTCAAGTTATGGATATTACGCACTAATTATTTTATCTTTACGACCTTATACCAAAGGGAGTAAACCTCGCAAAACAGCAAGAAATCGTTAAATGTTGTAGAAATATCTGTTATAAGTAATTATCACAATACTCATTCGTTTTTAAAATACGTGGCAACAAATCCACACTCGGTTGAAGCAAGTAATCAAATATATCACAACTAAATGTAATATATCACACATGATCAGTCTTGAGAATTTAAGAATTTCATGATCATCTCTAATTTGATAACAACAAATAACCTATCAATATCGTGTCATTAACTAGACAGTTTAATTACAATACATATAAAATAAATACTTAGAACTCGAACCGCACCGCCAGCCAACGACTTAGAGAGAAGCCGGACGGCGCTGTAAACAGGTGTTTCTGTATACATTATATATATATAATTAATTACTATTGTCAGTTGTAATGCAGACAATGTGATGTAAGTGTTGTGACCTAAGCTTGCGAGCTGCATTTGACGCAAAAGTCATAACGCGCTCATTACAGAGACCACCAGAGCTTTTCTTTTCCCACAGCGCCATGGACACAAACCCGTCTTCAGGAGCGGTTTCTTGGAGAGCGAACTTTTCCGCTTGTCGAAGGATCAAGAACAATGCTATAGAACTTCCCTCCTTTCTTCGGGGAAGATTGGTAGGCAGCCAAGTTCTTGACCTCCTGCCTTGATCTTCCTACCCAGCAGCAATACAGAAGATATTGTCAATTTAGCTGCCCGAAGTCTTCGAAAATCAATAGTAACTTCCAGATACTTCACAAAAATACTAGAAAGAAAGATTCTGAGAGAACTGAAAATAAACCAAAATGAATGGACTTAGTGAACATAGTAAGTTTATTTTAAATTATTTATGACAAAAATTTTTTCACGTTACTAAATATAATATTTTTAACAATAATGTACTACGGTTTCAAACTAAACTATTACACACGTAACTTTTTTAATTACTTCTATGGTTCATACCACTAAATTGATAGAAGGACAGGTGTTGCGGTTAACCACTAATATTATCAAGTTGCGTACACGCATTTTTCAATAATTTTCAGTAATCTCAAACAAAAGTTTATTATCAAAGATTTCGAAAATATACATTTGATCAAATGGAAAATTCCTAAATAACCTACGTACCCAAATATTAAAAGGATAACGAATGATTTATTGTGGTTAGTAAACTTTTGCACTTACTAACACAAGTATAACATTAACAGCTGACATACATAATACAATGAAAGAACATGTAATCAAGACATGAAATTTTTTTTTTCGTGCTGCCTTTCGCAGCTGCTATTGTTATAAAATAAAAATTAAGAAAATTAAACAATATCATTATCGAATAGTTTGTAGGAACCTAACTGACTTGTGCCGTACCACATTTCAAATAATATTCGTCAATTTTCTGTTTTAACATTTTTACTTTTTGAAAATATTAAAGAAGTATTATTTGCTGTATGCACAGATCTGTATCAGAAGATGCAATTAATCTTTGTATAACCATGCAAATATTAATATTATTTAACTAACGAATTTGTGCAAAAATTATTTGGCGAACAGTCATACGTTAAGAAATTCCAATTTTTACAAATCTTTTAAATGTATTATGTTGCCATGAAACCAAAATGTTTCATATTTTTCTTTGACATTTTCTAAGCGGCGTGGCAAAACGGTGTCAGCAGGACGCAGGTTCAATTCCTGGTTCAGGTTAGCCTGTTTTCAGTTTTCCATGATTTCTCTGAAACACGCGCCGGTGAATGACGTGATGGGTCTTAACCATGGCCGTAGTAGATCTTCACTCTCCCTGCCATGTCTCTGTGAACCATAATTCCCGTCCATAATTGTCTCGCTACCGAGACGTTAAGACACTTTACTATACATATTTATGTATCTATAAAAACTGTTATTTAGTCCATATATCCTTAACTTAATGTAAATATTACTGAATATAGTTAATTTTAGACAGACGGTGTGTAAAAATTTTTGTCAGATAATTGTTTCACTGAACTACAGTAACATCTTTAATATTAAATTTAAAATCTCACGCAAATTTTGGCGAAACTGTACATCACGTCTATATGCGTAGGCCTATTCAACATACGAAATGGCGGCATTTTTTTATTTGTTGATAGAATTCACGTTCCTGACGATTGGAACCTACCTATTCCTGTAAGGACGCAGTGCTGAAAAATGTAAACTTTCTAGGCTGAATGGTTCTTAATATGCAGCATCGTCTGTTTATAGTCTCTATCGTCTTGTTTCCTGTGCCTCTTCGCAGTAAGGTCATAACGACGTCCTACCCTCATGGGCGTGCGGATATATCACGCTCTACCACAGTGGACTTCAACTAACAGACAGTTGGAACCGCCCAACACCTTGGCATAGCACTGAACTGCGTCTCCTACCATCTTCCATAGAGGTAGCATAGTCTAGCGAGAGAGGCCGGGGACACACATCCCAGGATCTCGCCCACTCGTATGCCCCTACACTGAGATCCTCAGCTCAGCCGCCTCTTGGTTGTAGTCGGGGCCTATCTAATCTCTAACATACCCATCAGGGACTTCTCCCGGGCCCTTTAGTAACCAACTCTCGACCTGTCAGAAGAGGGGTCCTCTCCAGGTCTGCCCCGCATATAGGTAACCACCAACACGAGTCCAACCCAGACCACACAATGGATAGGACCTCACAGTGCTGATATCTGGTCGCACGTATTACTAAGTTTCATGGCAAGCACGGATATTCCAACTTCGCCGCCAGATTACTACAGGAGCGCACAGGTTGTTCCTTGTTCTAGAGCACCCACATTCACCCTTACAGCCATGCAACCTGGTTGTGCGCCCTGTCCCTAAACCCCTGACAGTTGTCAGGTTCGTTCACTGTCATTACCCAAGTCTCTTCACTCTCAAACCCGGGCGGTTGGGCCCCAATGGCCTGAGCGCTAGACTGTCTTACCTTCCCATCTGGTGGTAACTCCTTGTTGCCTTCTTTCCTAGCTCTAATGAGCAGGGATGCATAGGGCCAGTACACCAGAGGCACGTACGAGGAGGCTGCAGGTTGACTTGGGTGTGAGAGGTTATAGTGCTGAGGGGTCACGGAAGTGTAAAATTAGCACCAGAGGCCAAGGGAACCCATCCTGGTATAGTGCCCACCAATACTCACGAGCCCTGGGGCAACATCAGCACCCATGATAGTGTGGTCGAGGATTACTCCCGCCTGGTAGTAGAGCGTGGCACTGTTCCGACAACTTAAAAAGTGACACGCTCAAACAGTACTCAGGTAATACCCGAGGCTTCACCACCCAACCCCTTGACCTCCTAACACTCTTTGTAGCAGAAATATCATTTATCCATGTTTATAAAACTGACTCACTACGATCAGCACGTCCTTTCGTTGCCAATGTCACAGATCAATTATCAAAACTTCTTTGACTAAAATATTCATAAACAGCAGCAAACTAAACTTAAATATGCAATATTTGCTATAGCTGAAATAATAATCAGTATTATCTTTCATCACCAGAATTGCGGAAGTTACCTTCCCCCTTCCTGACAATACTTAAGTTTCTACCCCGAATGCTTACAAATGTAATGGACAGTCTAACTGATTTACAAACAACACATAGCAATGCCAAAAGGGATAATGTTGCATTATAAATATATACGGATTTTATTTTACAAATTATCTAGGGCTTCCATGTACTGAAGTCAAATATGTAGCCCGCCTGACTAATGTTAACTCTTTATGCTTAAACATTTTCAATTAAATGCCAATTTTCAAACAAGACCTTATTATGCATTTGAGTTAGTAAATACGTATTTAAGTTTATTTCATACAAGTTTAAGTCGTCCGAAACCAAAAATTTGCTTAGCTAATCAGTTTCTACTTCATAGTTTTAATCCACGGATTTTCGCATGTGGGAATCGTGCCAGACGATGCCGATGGTATGCGGGTTTTCTTGGGCAACTCCCGTTTCTCCCGCCCCTTCATTCCGGCGCTGCTCCATACTCACCCCATGTCATCCCTCACCAGTGCTAAAGACCTTGATGTTAAGCGCTGATCACTATCTCTCACTCACTCTCACTATTTTTAATTGCTCGAAAATGGCTCGCCACAGTTATTTAAAGTGTAAGTGACGTTCATATAGTACCATACCTAAAAATTGGCTTTCAGCAGTGAATACGCTACTATGAGACCTACGCCACAAAAGTCTTCCGTTTAACTAATATAAAATCTCTAAAACCAAATATTCTCAAATGTTGTCTAACTATGTTTATCATTGGAATGACGGTCATCTGCAGTCGAAAAATGTTTAATCAGATAGCATCTCAAAAGATAACTTCCTGCCTTAAAACAACATTCTAGCACCTTTTGGTTTGCATATGGCAGCCAACTACGGCAATAAGTGTAGTTACTGAAATTGAAGCTCACAAAATCGGATATCATACTTATTGGTATCACTCTATAAGGTTTAATTTAATGTACGTTACCTTCAATCAAAACACAATTTCCTATGTCTAAAGACTTCCATGCTGCAGCCAAGAATGATATAACGGTAATATAGGTCATCAGTGGTTTTAAAATTATTTCGTGTCGTGGCACGCAATTTTATTAGCTAGTTCTGGAAAGTTGTCTGCCAATCAAACCTCCACTATCATACCTCAAAAGTTTGTAAATAGAGTTCAAATGTGCTTCAAAGTGTAATTGTGGCTTTCTTGGATAGAAAATTTTGCTTTGCCACCAATATTGACGCATCTATATTTAGTATCCTGGAAGTTACTCCTTCAATTAATTTTAACGCTCGAGACACATCGGCTCGCAAATAGCACACACCTTTGTTTATAATGGAAAACGTTAATAGTACAAATGCAATCGCTTTCCGAGAAAGAATTTCCATGTATAATATATTGACGAGATAAAAAAAAAAAACCTTTGCAAACAGAGTTATGGTAAGAAAAAAAGACAATTAATTTTTCACTGAATTTAACATCGGACGTTTACGTAAATCGTGAATATTAACTATTGTACCTGTTACGAGATTTTACCATAAAGTGGGATAAAGAAAAATTCTGTGGCATTTTGGTGTCTGGTGTGCTTCAATTTGTTAACTGAATGAAACCCCCGCAAAATTTTGTCGAAATCATTCTAACCATGTAAATTCACGTGAGGTACATACAGAAAGACACAGACACATGCATGCATAAATTAAGCTGCCAATCATTACAATGTTACATTACCGCGCCACCAAGTTAAATATAGGCATTGATCCAGAATATTAGTTAAAGTTTATGTTAATAACCTAATAAAAGTAAGTATTAAAAATATATATGTTTTGTTAAGAAACATGAACATAATATACAATCGATGTTAAAAATAATTTTAGCAGCAATGATCGTGTGTGTATACATGTGTACATATAGGTAATTTTGTGTTGTTTGTTCTTTAAAGTTCGTACGCTTCAAAAAGTGAATTATTTTTGCATTACAAATAATGACTGGCAGCATTTAGTGGAAACGGAAAAGTCACTTCAGAAATTTGCCCACTTTTTTGTTATTAGTTAATTTTTAGAACGCTCATTAATGCTGTTAAAATGTATGCTGTATATAATAGTCTCGACAAAAAATTTGCACGTTTTCAGGCATTTATTACTTCCAAAAAATGTTTTTCGCTGTAATTTGAAACGATTGCATTAATTGTTAAATTATATAAAGCCGACCAAATCTTTATAAACGCTTGATTTGTACTGAAGTAAACTTCATAATGAAATAGCTTTCATTCAACTAACGCAGAATGACCTAAATAAATATTTACGTTTGTTAGCAAAACAAATCTGCACAACAGCAGTAGTAGCTACATATAGGAGCCGTACGTGTATTACAAATGTATTTTGGTAGCACTATGCTAATATTATCACAGAAATCAGCATTTTATTTCTGAAAGCCTTACACAAAGCATAAGTGAGTTCCATATAGCAATTTCTCCGTCACAGTCTTTCTCTCGCATTCTATCGCTATCCGCTTGCAACCATCTTTTCCCGCTTGCTATTCAATGAGCGAGGGAGCACGTGGAGTCCACACTTGAGTGCGCACTTGGAATATCGACATTCTGAAAGTTTCTCATTGCAGAGGGCATGGGGGCGTATCTGAGGGTTGTTGAGGTCAGTGTCCGCAGAGGTTGCCAGAAACGACAGGGGCGAATCTTTATTTATTTTTTATTTTTTTAATGAAAGGTTGAATAAATGACATTAGCAAGCTCCTACAAATGCGTCTATATAATTAGATACATCCGTAAGTGTGTTTTCGCACACATATCGAGAACATATATAAATGTAAATGATGTAAAAATTTACCTAAAAACTTTGTTAATTTTTGTTTGATGGAATTTTTTAACGTATCGTTACGAAAATTTCAAAACGTAGGACAGAGAGTAATTTGTTTAATATATTATTTTAACAGTGACTTAATCTATGTAAAAAACAAAAGTAACTGGAAGAAACATTTTCTGGCTTTTACCTACAATATGAACGCAAAAAGTTTGATTGGTGTAACACAAAACTGAAAATATTTTATTGCTGAAACAATGTTTTTCTGCATTTTATCTTCTCAGAACCTTTTTCTAGAGAATGTCTTGTATATTATTTATCTGGAGTGCTGGTAGTCTTTATTTATGTTTGAACTAACATTTGAACGTGACTTAATACTTAAAAATATTTCTAACGGAAGAAAATAATACGAGGTTTTGGAATAAAGTGTCTTAGGCTAAGGAATATTAACACGTTTATAAATGTTTACGTTTAACTTCATTAAAGTGTGTTGAAGAATGTGTACGTTCGGCTGTGAGTATCTGTGGTATGGAGGTTTTACAAACAAATGGCATCTTTTACGGTAGACTCCTGACATTTGGGTGAGATGGCCTGATATCAAGCGTGCCACAACTCACTTCTCACCTGAAGCTTTTAACTATTTAACTACAAGAGTCAAACCAACGTAACCTGACAAAGATATACAAACAATACTGTCTTTATAGCTCAAAATACCAAGAGGTTGCAATTTTTTTTTTCAAGATTTAATGGGATGATAGGACTATTATTATACATATTTTCTCGAAAACAATGCAGTACAGCTAACATAAAGTCTTTCATTACACTTGAAAGACTCGATATGCAAAACTCTTCAGTTAAATAAGTCTGAAAAATTCATTTTAACCTACTTTAGGGGCCTCAAAACAAGTTTCGCATGTGTGTGTTGTACGTCTGTAAACGTGGGACCGAGTTTTAGTTGTTTTTCTTATTATATAAACATTCGCAAAAAAAAAATAGTTTGCATGACTCGTTACAACATCGTTAATGAACCAGGCGTGGCAATAAATATTCTATCATTTGTTTTAATGCAAACACTTCAAAAACTAATTTACTTCATGTCATGTTTATATGGCATGCGTGAATCGCTCAGAAATACGGTAGTCAATAATCATTTCATAGCGTTGAGAGAAACATAAAAAGTTCAAAATTACGCAGAGGATCGATTTAATTTACAAAACACTTACTTATTTGTAGCTTAAATGTGAATTTTACGTTCACGGGTTTTACACACCGGTACGTTCGAGTATTTAAGTGCAAAGACATTCAAAAATTTTTATGCTGTAAGTCAGTTTTTAAGTAAAATAAATGGGAAAGATATACAAGTTAAAACCAAACTTTTGTATAAAAAATATTTTGAAACAATAATAATACGTTTTGTTTTCTATTACAAGTTAATTATTATCTTTTGATACGTATTATTTTTTAAGTTTGCTCCGCGTTTGTCTCACAAGTATATTTTTGGGAATTAGAGGTCAAATTTTTAATTATTGTTGTGATATAAACTCACTTAACATGCAGTATCGCTAGATGCTGGGTATTAAATTTACCAAAAATAAATGTATCGAAATGCACCTTAAATATTTACAAGACTAAATTAATATATAAGAAATAGTAAATATCAACAATCTTCGTTTACCTTTACGAGATCGTGCGCGTAATATATGAAAATAAATTGTATCCTGTGATTACATTTATAATAGGAAGCTAATGTATAAAACGTGAATATTTTCGAAGTATTTCTCACTTTCTTACCCATTACGTTCAATGTCCTGACACCCTTGGTGGAATATTTGTTTTATTTACAGTAATACCTGTCGGGTACAGATAGTAGTTAATATTGATTTGAAGATGACGCATTACTTCATGAACATGTTTCTCTGTTTTCAGTTGGAAAACTAGAGAATGCTATGCCACAGATCCCCGTATTTAAACTTGATACTTTTCAAAAGCCATGCTTCTAGCTTGAATCTGTTTTCAAACCAACTATGTATCCTTCCACCAAACGTCAACAATAACATTGCCAGGTTGACGGCTGCATTACAAGCCGACGTACATTGTTCATCCGCCGCCACTTACAACGTCACATCTAAAATACTTTGATATATGCTCAATGTAAATATACATTTGATTTTATTTCCTGAAAATTAACTCATCATATACTTATTCCATTCAATGATTTTCAATATTTTAGCCGCTGTTCATAATTTACAGAGGAACTATTTCTACGACGTCAATGCCAACCCAATAATCCTCCAACTATCGCATAACAGACGTGTTTAACTCACTTATAAAATATTTATTATGAACAATTTTTATACTCGCGGACGCGTAACAATAAAAAATTTAATAATTTATTTTACTCGTCGTATTGCTATCTCATTTGCTTACATAGCTGTATGGCAATAACGGAAGTATTCCTAGTATTTTTTTTCAACAGTTCGTTTCTAAAAGAATCAACTTACCGTACAGCGGGTATAGATCTATCTGGCCAGTATAACGATGCTGCGTATGGCCCTCGGCTGAATAGCTGTGCCTAGGTCACATTATACCTCGTTGACACTTTAGTACCCGTGAAGCAGTTGTCTGTTGTGAGCCGAGCTGTCGCGGCTGAAAAGTTTTGATTCAGTGTAACGTCATTTTCGTTTGCCATAAGTAGGATTGTATAAGCAAAACATGTTCGTTAACACTACTTTGTATTGTGCTAGGAAACCTCCATTTTATGTTTGAATAGAACGCCAGGTTCAAGTTTAAGTAAATTTGATCGTATATTATAAATAACCATAGCAAATTGTTGACACACTCCCATAATGCACCGGTAAGTTTACCTTTCATTGGACTACTGGTCCAGATAGCGAGATAACACGCCACTGGTGCAGTTTGCAAGATCAAATTAGGCAGCATTAACTACTTTAATTTTATTAGATATGGTACCAAATAATTATAAGTCATTGTCAGTACTGAAATACGTAAAAAATTTTAAAGAATTATTTATAACTTTATGTATTTAAATTAAATTTTTAGTCCACGGGTTCCTTTATTTCTAGAATTATTATGAGAAATGGGATCTTTCTAATACGGAGAAAGCTATTAATTAATACCATATTGGTGGGATAAAATTATACGATTTTACTTTGAATTATCACGCGGACATTCATGCAACTGGTGCTAACAGCAGATAGATTTTGAAGAGTTATTCCTCAAGATATTGTAAATTTGTTTGTTTTACATATTTTGTTCCTACAAGAGGGCATGTTCGGCGATAGTCCTATTTAATTACGAAGAATCTTGCTTTCCAAATATGTAATAATATTCATTTTACGCACAAATATAACCGTGAATAGCAGACAGTAGGAAATAAGTGGTACCTACTTATTATTTCATGGTCATACCTCGAGGACTTTCACATCTTCACATTGAGAACTTGAGACTTATTCTCTGCTTCCTTGCGAGAACCAAGGGTTTTTTTTACGGGAAGTTAACTAATATTAACTTTAAAATTTGTTAGATCGTGTCTGCAATAAGTAGAGTACTGACGCCATAGTGATTTTAAACTGCAGTGAATCAGGTTTCTTGACTATTTAAGAGCCAGGTTAAGGTATAAATCAAGAAGGCGAATAAAGTAGCGTAAATAATAAATTTTCCTCACAACACCCGAACCAGACGCGCCAACTGGAAGCATTTTCGCAGTCTCAGAAACTGGTTACAACGTGAGCTTCTTGTCCAGTTTTTAAGAAATTTATAGGATTGGTAAAAGCTGACAAATAAAAAATTGCTTCATTAATTACGGATGGTCAATGCAAACGCAATGAAAATTGAGACTTAATATAACTGGCAATAGACATGGGATTCGAAATTATTCAAATGCCATCTTATACTACGCATCTCGCAGCCCTTGCATGCGGGAATCTGTAAAACGTTGAATACACTTAACAATCATGCAGCTGAAAAGAAGGTGCAAACTCATTCTGGAAATGTAACTCATTTCCAAGTAGATCAGATAGTGTATAAAGCATACTGTAGCCCAGCAACTATTGAAACTGCAATATCTTGCTGTAAATTAAATCAGTGAGACCAGTAGACAGATATTGGTTTTAAGGAACACAATTTTTCTGTAGCGCTTAGATTAATGACGAGAATTCCTGGCAAGGGTTTAGTGAGAGAAGAGAACATGTGTGAGATATTCGGTACACCTTCAAACAGCAAGAATTTACCATGATTGTAGAATGAAAATGGCAATTCGGGCACAGCAGCTGGTGGCTGTGGTTGTGTAGATGACCTTGACCTTTGACCACATGACCTTGTCCTTTGACCTTGAATTTTGATGCCATGACACTGACTTTGACCTTGACCATTGACCCTGTGACTTAGACCCCTGTAACCCGACACACCACCGCCATATTGTTTCTGCCCACCATCTGGGATGACATCACTTTCGAAAATTTCAAAAAATTCCGAAAAAAATTAAAAAATTCAGCTATCTTGTTTTCTATCGCCATCGCCATCTTGGAGATTTCATCCGAGCTTTCCGGAAAATGTTTGATTTCACATTGCATCCCAACCCCGCATGCATTTTAAAAATAAATAAAATAAAAATTGTTTCGTATAAAATCAATTATAAAAAAATATGTTATAAGAAACATTTTACATAAAAATAATTTAACTAAAAAATTATATCGGTCATGCTCGGTAACCTTCGGTTCGACCTTGTAGACAATGCTAATGCTGCCATGTTGTTGTTACCGAGCTGTCTGCTAGGGGCACTTCTGTTGTCACCATATTCGAGTTATCGATTATTTAATTATAGTGTTGTACTGCATGTAAGGTTCACAAGCTATGCAGTATACATATGTAAATTACACCTATATTTTATTTACTAAAAATGTAAAATCAATCGATATTAATTGTAATTTATTTTCTTGCCCCATACACTAACGATTATGGATCAATTCATACAATTAATCATTTTAAAAAAGCATTTGTAATATTACACTACCCATGATTCAATCAATCAATTATAACATGATCTTATACTATCGAATCTATACCCGATCGATTTCCGATAAATTCAGTAATTAATTTTGATACTTACGTGCACATCTTCCAGACATGACGAACAGCACCCGACATCTTCGGCTTCCAGCAAGGAACAAACTATAGTTTTGTATAACAACGCAGTTTTCTACAGTATTTTCCCTCTCCCCTCATTACACCCGCTGCCCTGGCACACGTGTCAGAAATTGTTCCAGTTTCCCTTCCTACATCACATGACCTTGAACTGTCAATTCACTTCCCCCTCATAACCACCTTGGTTGGCGCATGTGTCACAACCTGTCTCATGCCACCTTCCCCCTTCACCCTCTATCCAGAGAACTGCTGCACATGTTTGAACCTGTCCCAGCTCCCTTCCCCTCCTTTCCCCTATCCATCGACAGAACTGTTGCACGTGTTTGAACCTGCCCCAGCTCACATCCCCCTCCTTTCCTCTCTTCAACCACCATAAAAGCTGTGCATGTCAGAACATGTCCCAGTTTCTTATCCTGCATCACATGACCTTGAACAGTCATTGCACTTCCCCCCTCGCCTTCGTTGACGCATGTATCACAAACCTATCCCAGGTCACCTCCCTCCTCCTTTCCCCTCTCAGAAACAGAACTACCACACGTGTTTGAATCTGTCCCAGCTCACTTCCCCCTTTTTTCCCCTCAACATCACCATTACTGCCACACATGTTTGAACCTGCCACAGCTTCTCTTCCAGCATCACATAACAATGAACTGTCATTGCATTTTCCCCTCTATACCTTCACTATTGTCAGACGTGTAACAAATTGTCCCGGCTCACTTTTCATCACTATTACTGCCACACATGTTTGAACCTGTCACAGCTTCTCTTCCAGCATCACATGACCTTGAACTGTTATTATACTTTCCCCTCTATACTTCCACTATTGTCAGACTTGTCACAACTTGTCACAGATAACTTCCCTTTCCTATCCCCTCTTCATTGCCATTACTGCCACACATGTTTGAACCTGTCACAGTTTATCTTCAAACATCACATGACCTTGAACTCTCATTGCACTTCCCTCTATATACCTGCATCATTGTCAGGCATGTCATAACCTGTCCCAGCTTCTCCTTCTGCGTATATCGTAGTATAAATAGCTTCATGAGCCCAGTATTTATCATGTAGCTGCCCATCATCGTCGCCTACCATAGATCTCCTCATGTTTTAGTTAGATTTTTGTCACTAAGACTGCTCAGATGTTTGTGTTATGTCCCAATGATTGCTTATATTAAATTTTAATCCTGTGTATAACTTTTAAGTAATATTTTAATTATTTTGTTTTACAGATTTACATGTTCCAGACTTCTGAAAATGTACACATAGTTTTTTCTCCTGTACCTGTCCTAGGAGTCTATTTCACATGTTTCTGTTTAATTTCTTAACATTTATATAGTTACTTGGTGTAGTAATTCGCCTTGAACAATTTTGCAATGTAGACTAGACCCGTGATTTCTGCAGTAGTCTTCTAGTTACTGCTAGTAGTGTACCCCACATCTATTCATTGCTGTCCACTAGCAATGTAGGTGTTTAATAAGTTACTATATTTTGCCAGATAATGTCGTTTCACATTATTGTACGGACTTTTTCGGTGTCGCAAGGTTGTAAGTCACAGTCGGGAGAGAAAACGTTTCATCCCATTAATAACGTTCAGTACATTTGTTAAGGAAATAGTATGCTGTAGTTACAGATTTAATATAAATAGTATAATGAACACGACTTGACTTTCAGTCAGCATATCCACATGGTAGAAAGTTTCGGCCCATCCTATCTCATGCATAGTTTTTCGTCTAGCCCAATAAACGTCAATTTGTTGCTACAGGTGGAATATCGCTGCTCATTGCATAATCTAATACTATATACAGTTACTCGCATAACCGTATCTCTGTTCAGAGCTCTGATGTAGTCCTGGAAAGTAATTTTCTTTTTGATCACACATTTCTGGTTTCCTTTAGCCATTTTTGCATAATTCTCAGTACCTGTTGGAATACAACTTCGGATGCAATCCCACAAACTCAGCCATAGACACACTTTTATATTCGTCTTTGAAATTACCTATAATCCTTTTTTTAGGCAAGTAGAATGGATTGTCGACAAGATAGGCGGAAGTATCGAATTCATCCAGTATAATTAAAATCGAAGTAGTTCTTATACTAGATTTAATGGTACACGTCTATATAATGTAAGTAGTTTGAAGTACGCACACAAGAGCGCAATGTAGTTGTTTGACCTTGTCAAAGTCAGAGAGAAGCTACATAGTGTGAGATGTCACATGACACTGCTTACATGACTTTATGAATTTTCTCATGCACATACCTGCATGGTGTCAGGTAACATCCGCCCACGAGCATTCTGCAGCACTGTGCAAGGCATCAGCATTTCATCATCTGGCCTCGCTGCTGGACTGAGTGTATGTATGTATATATACAGGGTGGACCAGAATTCATGTGCCAAAGTCCGGGAGGGGATTCGTTATGGAAAATAAGGTGGGGTATATAAACCAACACTATTCTGTGGTAAATATTAAGGGAGCTACGCCACGTTGAAAAAAATAATTTTTTAAACATTTTTCGAAAAATACTAGAAAATATAAGAGATAGAGCCACCAAAATTGGC
>PNEQ01128091.1:0-14538 GCA_003012365.1 Medauroidea extradentata
TTTTTAGTTCTTAAAATATTGCGTGTGTTTATAATATGGTCAACGAAATATTTTTATGGCAATCTAAACATTTGGTACTGCTAACAAAATTCAGCTATTTGCCTCAAACAAATTAAGGGAACAAAATAATTTGGTACGAGCAAACAAATATTTCTTTGCCCCTATACAAACAAATGATTTGGTTCATTCAAACAAATTTTGTTTACACCAACAAAATTTTTTTCTCAGTGTGCGATGTCATTGAAAATATTCTCAGAAGAATACCCTATTATGATACCGAAAAGAAATAATTGATTCAGTTTCAGCATTTTGTTTAGCAAAAGATTTACTTGGAAAATATTTGGGATCCCAGTATTCCATACAAAACAAAACTTTGCGAATTTCCTGCTTCCATGCTAACGTTAAATAACACGGTCAGTACAGCCCGTGAAGTGCTAAATTTGTAGTAATTGTGCCAATCCGTAGGCAACTGTTGAAGAATGGGAAAATACCGTAACGTTGTCTTAATTATTCTGTAGAGCAATAAGCATTCATACTGCCGTTTTTCGAGCGTTAATGTAACAAGATTTTTTCAAATGAAACTAAAAGTACATACAAGTTATTTTTAATGCTTTACTTTAAATTTTAAAAAAAAAATACTGTTGTACAGGTTTATGAAAATCATCTTATGCACTGAGAAGATGAAAACATTCATACGGGAATAAAATTATGTATATAAAAAAAACTAATGTGTTTTTAGTGTTTTTAAGAATGAAAATACTTATTGGATCAGTAGTTTTCTGAGCATTGAAATATAGCCTTATAGGTCGTTCGGGAGTGAAAATACTTATTGGTTCAGTAGTTTTCAGGGCATTGAAATATAGCCTTATAGGGCGTTCGGGATAAAGTGAGCATTACAAATTTAACCATGGAAAAATATCACTGGCCGTTACTGCACAATTCAACATTAACTATACTTGTCTCACTGCTTGTGTAGTTGGCAGCGAAATTACGCAATATAATTCCCTTAAGTTTCCTATTTAAATACAACAATACTGAAACAAAATCAACATATATTGATATAATTGTAATTTATATAATTAATAAACTTTTTTTATCGAAAGATGTAGGTACCTACTGACTGCACAATTTACGTTACACGCGCAAAAATCAAGTGACGTGTCCAGAGGGGAAATGTATTTCCTGTCGTTGGTCGTTACGCGCGGAAAGATACGAACTCGCTGTAAGTAGGACTTAAGCAGGGCTTCTTTGAGAGCTCACCTTATCCCGAACCGTCTATAGCTATGTGAGCCTAGTTGAGATGAGCGAAAGGATCAGTGGTGGTATAAATGACGTTCGATTACCACCGAGACACATCTAATTAAATTTAACATGTACATCACTATTCTTGCTCTAGCCAAGGCTCCGGGTAGACAGTGGTTTTAAGTGTTCCAGTGTTGTATTGTGTCTTGAGGGTTGGTAAAACTTACTGCTAACGAATTACTCGTAATGTGTTAGTCGATGTGTAATCAGTTCATCTGCGTGCAAACAGCTCGATGGGAGTTGGCGTTTCTGTGTTTGCGTTAATTTTTCCCAGAAATACGTACACGAGCATGTGGAATAGAGAACGTAATGAGAAAACTTCACTCACGAGTGGATTCATAAAACATCACTTCGCAAAGAGTTTTTTCTTTTTTTTTTCTCCCGGTTTCCCTTCGTCAACAAAGAAAATATTTGATTTCGCCTCTCCCCTTAATGATGCCATTTCTTCCTCCCAGATGCTACCACTCCTTCGCCCACACCCGCCTCCCACCCACCTCTGTTTTTATTCATATCCTCTCCTCCTCATAAGGTCCTGCACTCTCCATTAACTTTATCATCATTTATAATTCACGATTCGCAGGGATGCCGGCGAAGACGCAGAGAGGCAGTCGCAGAGAGCAGAAGGAAAAAAAAAAAATAACCCGGGGTAAAGGTCCCTTTCATTTTCGCTCTCTTATTTGAGCAGACGTGCTGCTAGGCTCGGTTAATAGGGAAGCTGGTTGGAATAAGGTCGGCGAGAGGCACCTACTGAAAGGCAGGCTACGGCCTTGGATAAGACTGCGCACGTGTGTGCTCCTGGGTCATTCCTGATTAAATCCGCACACTTTCTTCTGAAAGACTCTGCCTACCTGGAGCTTTCCTGTGAGCTCGAGGCACTCGAGCAAGGGGCTTCTAAGAGTGACCACACACAACTTGCGAGCAGTAGTTAGTGACCGTATCATTCCGAAACAAAAATGATACAAAATGCCTACTTGCAACGTACGTAATTCTTTCCTCAACTAACGTGATAGCCCAAAAATTAATTACGAAAGAGTGACGATACGATTTTGTAAAGTATCTCACTGTTAATTATTAGACATGTAACTAATTATGCGTTAAATAAAAGAGAAACATTCTTTGTATGCCTCTACTTACCTTGACAGACATCACTAGCTAGCTCATCTACGAATATCATTAACTCTGAATTTAACTTACCTAAAAAAACTCATACGGTAACCTCACATGTCAGTGTATAACTTAACACCTAAGTAAATAAATTTGTGACGTTTAATTTACATAGATTACTATGTATTTGTATTTACAGAAGCCTTTTAAAGAGCGCCATGAAACTTTAGATGGATGAGAAAATCAAATTATACAAATATTACAGTAGAGAGAAACACTATCAACACAAGAAAAAACGTTCTATGCTGCAGCAACTTTTTCTTTTTAATAGAAGTTTATACGTAATTTTTCAAATATTGGTGAGTAAATAATACTTCAGAACTAAAGGAGTAGATTTTATAAACAAATTTAGCAGTATACCATTAAATTTTAAATAATCTAAATGCACCCTTTTGCACATCTCGAACCGTTATACGTATAAAAATATATAACATGGGCGTTTCTGATTGCGGTGAAACTTCCATTCATTAGTTGTTGAGTTGTGCGTGGCCCCGGAAAGGTTTCTGACTAAAATGTCTATATGTAGGAGGAGAAGGGCAAAACGGGGCAGGGGCAGATCGGATTAACCAAAAAATTTACAGAAGGAATTTTTTGTTTAAAAATGTCTATAACTATCACAAATGACCTTTAACATCATTTTGTAACACTCAGAATTTTCAAAATAATATTGGTTAGCAAAAAATTTCTATATTAGTCTTGTTATCACTATAAATACTACCTATTACATATTACTTATTTTCAATATTTCCTTGGAAATTTTTTTTCTTGAAATGATATTGAGCATAGAAATATATATGTTTACGAATTAGATAAGATAATTTCTAGTACTAAGACTGAAATTTTGCGCTATTCAAAGATGCATTCAGTTTTAAACTACGCGAACGAGACCGCGGGCAATACTTAGGTGCATGTACAGAATTTTTATAAAAGTATGTTATAAATTCTGCGAAATGATTCCTTGTAAAACATTATATACAGTTAAATAATCCAAGTTTTTCGTTGAATTCGTGATTGAAAATTGACTTTGAAAACTAACCTTTATTACAACAATTAAAAGCAAGGAGGAATGGCATTCTTAAGCGTTTTATTAATAAGTTTATTCGTAAGTTTTGCAGTTGTGAAAACATGGTTTCGAATAGGATTCACCTTCGTTAAATAAAATGGTTGCTTGAATATCCTATGTATCGCGTGTTGCCTACCTCTAAGACTGCGTATACTCTACGTCTAGTTTTTTTAAAACGGTTAATATGAGGATTTTACGACTACGAGAACTTTTTCGTTCATCGGACGTGCTACAAACAGTGTGATTGAATAGCCAAAAACCGCATGGTTATAAAAAACGCAAAAAAAGTACTCAAAGTTAAAAGGTATTCGAAACCATTTTTTTTTTTTTTTTACAAATTGTAGATCTTAACGCACGTTCCACTATTGTGGACATACGTTATTGCAATATTATGTCATCCCAGAAATCTTAGAATGAGACTATGAAGAAACACAAACAAACAATTCGTTTGGCGTATGTCAACAATAAAACATTGCGTTATTCTATCCCATTGCAAGAAACATTCAAAGACAATGTAGATACATAATTACGTACATTAGGTTATTTATTTCTCCTTGTCTTTTTGTTATCTTAACTAATGTTGATTTTCAATGTTAATATTCAATCGCGAATTCCTCCCTTAAGATGTGCTCCAACCAAAATCTTTCATTTCGCAAATTTTATAACATTCCATCGTGAAAGTCTGGTACATTTATTAACCTTACTGATCCTTAATTATACCTGATTTAATTTTGTTGTATGTGCTTTGCTAATACTATGTTTGTTTTCTTGATTTTGAATTTTAGGTAGTTTGTTTATAACTAAATTTGAGTAAAAATAAACAAATAAAATTATGAGCTTTGGGTAACTGTTACTTTAAACCCATTCACTAGCATATGTTCTTATAGCCAGACTTTTATGATTTAATGGGGTATTTTTAATCATTCTGAATACAGTGAAGATTCTTATTAATTTGACAATTAATTTATTTGTGAACCGCACCTCCCAACAAGATCCACTCGTAAAGTATTTACTAATATATTTCTGTCATATGTATTTAAAAAATACCAACACGTAATTTTCTACTGTACATAAGTACACAATTCTATATATGTTTCCAGTGGAAACACTCTGTCATTCACTTCTCGTCATCTCTTCACGGTAACGGGAACACTCCTAATTTCATCTTCTAGAAGATGGTGAAAGCTTCAATATATTTTCGCGTGATCCAAAATATCGTCACAGCTGTGTGCAGCAGTGACCCGTTTACTTAGGATATTTTATAATAGCAAGAACACCAACTGAATAGTTATCACTGTATTTAAATTATATAATATGCATTATAGGAATTCGTTTCATGAATGGCAGGTTTCCATATTTATACGTAATTTACGTAATTAAACACAACTGCTATAAAATTAAGGACATTAATTATAGGTAGGTGATAAGATTTACAGTTGCTTCCAAACTTTAAGTTTAATAATATTTATAATGACAAGGCATATGGTGAGTGGTAATACAGAATGTAAAGTATTGAGTGTAAAACGTGTTTTTTAGTATAAGTTCTTTTTCTAGAACATATGAACAATATTAGGTTCTTATACTAGTTTATGGAATGTATTTTTCCACTGGCTAAAGGAAACCTACGTTTTCAGTGATGTTTATTGGCTTTAACGGTAGTATTATTCAGTCACTATTATGGAAATGAGGTAGACGTGTAATTTTACTGTTTACGTATTTGCTGAACAATGGAACGTTTTATAAGTTATTGAAAATAGTAACCTAAGAAATCCGCTTAAAGACGTTTTTCGTTTAGTGGTAAAATATGATTTCCGATTACGTTTACAAATAATCAATAAATTTATCTAATGGTTAACTTATATACATTTCGTAATGCGTCACTTTGTTTTAAGAATAACGAGGGTATCCCCACTTTATTTGCATGTAATTTTTAACAATTATCTGAAAATACTATCCATTTTTAATGGCATGATGTGGAATATTTTACCAAACAAATAAATTTTCGCGCATTCTCAGATGAACTGTTTTAGAAAAATTCCTGTGGAGCGTTCAAAAGACAATGATAGTGACCTCGTAAGTAGGCAATGGCAAGCGCATAAACCAGTGAACTTTAGAGTTTTAGTACACGATTATTGTGGAACGCTGAAGTTCCCTTTCTTCACTTAAAGGCAGATTGGTGGAAGCAAAGATAGGGAATTACATGTCAGATAAATTTACATATGCCTCAGTTCCTGGCGAACTTATTTATATGCCACAATTAACATTTTTGCTCGTCTCTGTTCGGCCAATATAGCTATACGCTACTATAAGGCATTTTAAAAACCCAAAAAAACTATATAAATATTTAGTATTTTCAACACCAAAAATTCCGAAAATCTCATTACATTAATTATTTCTTAAAATTCTAATGTCCTCCTCTTCTCAAGCCGAAAATTGTGTTCTTCTCAAAGCGATATCATTTAAATGACTCAGCACTGTCAAATATAATTTTACGTGATGATTCCTATCCTTCACCCCGTGACGGCTCTAAAGTAGGCAGCGCCCTTAAGGTAAGGGCATACTTGTTATTACTTTGTCGTATTATGTTTTCATACGACAAAGTTGGAGGATTTTATATAAATATTCTGTTGCCCTTTATATGAACTAATCAGTTATATTTCTAAAGTAATCGCGATATAACAATAACTAAAGAACATCGTACTAACCCTGTACGTGCATGTAAATGTTAAAAAAATAGAAGCAATGATTGGCTCTTTGACAGAATAATGCATGTTCGAATATCGCTGTAGTCGGACACGACTTATCACATAAGATACGCAATAACATTTCTGATGAATGGTGGAATTTTCTAGGTGTAATCTCTTTCTCCACTTTCATTACGTCGTTCCTATTTACTCACCTACCAGACTCAAAAGCTTCCCAGTCGTCAATTTCAAGGACATACAAAATTGGTTACTAATTTATATGTTTTTTTAAAATGCTGTTAAATGGTAAATATTATTAATTGTCCCTATTTCTTCATATGAACAAATTCAGCGTGTAGTATTTACATGAAGACATGCGAAAACGTAAACTGTTTTGGTGTCTGAAATGGACACATAAAGAAAATTTTCTCGCGTACAGAAAACAGTTGACACTTCACGACGTCTGGGAAACTTTACACGGAATTTTCTTTATAAGCGTATGAAATAAAATTAAATAATAAAGCCTGATGTTGGCAATTTCTTTTTTCCATTTTTGTAAAGTTAAATTTCTACATCTTTAATTTAAATAAGTCTACGTGTATTATAAAAAGTGTTGGTTTTTACGTGTACACTACAAAAACTGTACAGTGTGAATTGACATGTGATTTTACAAAGTGCGATTAAGAGAAACGTTTAAAAGTACACAATTATTTGTAATGTCTGCACGATGAACGTTATTTGATAGAAACTTTAATTATTAAAATATTTTGATAGCCAATGGCGTCACAACATTTATGTCATTTGATAATTGTACAAAGATTATTGTGTTAAATCTTGGTACGAATACCACTTGCAAATGGTGTATCAAAACGGTTGTTTCCGTTTGCTAACTACGTATCTAATTCTTATTTAGTGAGGACGTCGACAGTCAAAAGGGACATTTTGCCGTCATTATTGAGGAACTTTCCGTTTGCAGGACATTAAAAATACTAACGCTTTTGTTATTAGTTCACAAAATTTTAGTCTTTAACTGAGATTCGCCATAAATATGGCGGAATGCATGGAAAGCACACAAAAAATTAATATATTAAGTTTATGTAACAACTTGTTATTTATGATATCACCAAATGTACAATCTTTAAACAAAAAAAAATCACTTTGTGAGAGAAAAAATATCTGCAGTATTACAACTTTTTACATTTAAGTAAACGAATTTACTTGATTGATCAATCCACCGAGGCTGGCAGAAAAAGTAAGAAATGACTAAAATAAAAGTTTTCAGTTCACAGTATTGAAATCAACAAGACCACGTTTACATTGCGCTGTTAAATAACAGTCGTACTCAAAGTTACATTTATAGATTCCAATTAATATTCTACAGTGGTAGTAAAAGAAACCCCAATTCAAAAATGTATTGTACATATCGACAACAAATACAAACACTACATTAACAACACGAGATAAATTGTCGAGTTCAGTAAACCAGTATTTTATCTAAGCGTCTCGTCAGTGCGACTAACTAACAAATTGAAGATATTTTGTAGCAATACACTATCACGCAGATGTACTCAGGTTTGTATAATTTCAGAAAATTTTAATAGTTCTATGGGACTGTAAATATTATTAATAACAAAAATTGAGTACCTTCGTGGAAGAAATTTGGATGAAAGAATTTGTGTAAAATTGCCAAGCAGACAACTATATTTCCAATATAATAATATTAAGATATTAGATGTTCCTGTAAATATTGTATTTACCGCAGTGAATGTTCTCTCAGTTCTTTATGAGTTGGTAAGTTTAAGTGCTATAATTTGCTTCCCCATCCTGTTGAAGTATAGCCAAAAATTTGTTTCGAACCTTCTTCCACAGAAGTATTGAATTTACTGTTCATATATTGGCGGGCCTTTTTGTTTCATTTTATATAACCAAAATGTTCCATATACAATGCATACCGTACATACAACAAATAAAATTATGTACGAACCCATATAATTGTCCAAATGTACAACAGATTTTAACTTCCCATTCATATCTATATGTCAAACATTTAGAATCTCGAAATACGAAGCAGTAAAAATATATTACCAAGTTTAAGGCTGAATAAAGGCAAACCAAATTAGCTATTAGACACGTTTGCGACACGAGTTCTTAAGTTTAAAGCGTGTCCCACTGTTACAAGATGTTAATTCATCCAAGTGAGTAAAAAAACTCAATTTAATTTTGAGAAGTTTTAGCTTTACTGATTAAAGCCAAAAAATATGTCCTTACGTACTTTTGACACAATTTCGGGATGCAATGATATCTGGAAATAAGCTTGCTGTTTGAGTTCAATATTCCAGCAATTGGCGTTTTTTTTTCAAGCAACAGTGACAGACGAAATCAGATAACCCGGTCCAGAAGTGGGAAACACCCCCAACGTGGAGAAGAAAAGAAAAAAATAAGGGGTTTCAAGAAGGGGGAGTGGCGAAGAGGGAAAATGAAGAATAAAGAATATCGTTGCTCGACTCATCAGCGATGCAAGCCGCATCGCCCGATGTAAATTTCGGAGTCTTTTGCAGTCTTAAGTGGGATCCGAGGGGCGAGAAGTCACCTTCGAGGCCAGCATGGGCAAGAAGCCTCTCTTTCAAGCAGGCAGGAGTGAGGTTTATGGCAACTGCGGAGAAGTTGTCGGGGGGTGAGGGGTTGGAAGTCGGAAAACCAAATGAACCTGTTATCGGTTGCACACCGTGATTCACACCCCTCTTCTCCACCCCTCCTCCTCAGGCCCTCTTTCATCCGACACCGTTACACTAACTACGTGATCCGAAGAAAGGCGAGTTTCTTTTCCTGCAAGTCATCTCGCCTCCTCGCCTGGCATTTGCATATTTTAAACGGGTGCGTGTGAACAGTATTGCCAGATTGAGTGGAGTTAATTCACTTTAACAGTTTTTTATTCATTCCCTGTTGCGCTGTAAAATGATGTTTGTCTATTGATGGCCAATGTGGACGAGAAAAGTAAAACATATTTAAGTCTTAATTTTGTTTTGCTGATAATACACAGCTAAACTTGTTAAGGACTTGGACCCGAGTTTCTCGGCTTTCGAGAGAATTATTTTTTTAAATCCATACGAGAGTCAATATCGTAAAGTTGCCCCGTAAACTTTTTTGCAAATTGGTTTTACTATGCAATGTAGTTTTCCGAGACAAACTGTATGATGAGTATAGTTAATTTATCAATTAAAAGGAAATTTAATTAATTAACTAATTATCAACTATTTTGCAGTCCTCTGATTTGATAAAATTAGAGTACGCAGTTTAAACCAGCCATAACAAAGTTACGAAGCGATTTTACGATATCGGCTCCCATTAATTTTTTAAAAAATAATTGTCGTTAAATGCGAAGAAACTCGGGCCCATGCCCTTAATTATGGCTAATAAATAAAGTAAGTTACTGAAATTATGTAACATATAATTTTTAGTAAACTCTTATATGATGTGGTAATTAAAACACTGTAAAACATATGGTATTGCAGCATTGTTAAAATTTTAACATAAAATATTTGCTAAAGAAAAGAGTGTGATGATCATAAGTGCAATAATCACGAACTGAATTACAATAATAATTGTTTCCGGCACTTCTCCCGACATTCGCTGATACGTTTTTCAGATTATTTTTATAGTATCTATTTAACTTCCAATATATGTTCTAAGCATTTGTTGAAACGCTTTGACACAATGATGCTAAGACAAGTGCATTTTTGTTCAATGAAACTTAGTCTCTATTTAATACCATAAGACTAAAAAACGCACGGAGCATACAACCACGCTAAAGATAACAGTTACATTATAGAGTTTTCTGGTGTTTATATGCGGAAATTAAGACTGTGTGTACATTGTAAAGATGCTGTGTTCACAATTTTGCCAGCAAAATTTTAGATCATACATATGCAACACTCGCATCATGTGTCGCACTGAAATGTACACATTTACAGAGCAGCGTAAGTAAAGCAAAACAGTAATGCTTTGTATTGGCAAACTATTTATTTATTTACTTTAAAGTTGATTACAACAATATTTTCATATTTTACCGACGCAAATTTTTCATGCGTGTTTTTAAATCCCCGTAGACTATGTTCGAGGTTATCTGAAGATTTTATACGTCACCAACATTTTCATATCGT
Source organism: Medauroidea extradentata (assembly GCA_003012365.1). Classification (NCBI taxonomy): domain Eukaryota; kingdom Metazoa; phylum Arthropoda; class Insecta; order Phasmatodea; family Phasmatidae; genus Medauroidea; species Medauroidea extradentata. Next base: position 10,374 of record PNEQ01128091.1, read on the forward strand.
TTATCCTATAGTGGTCATACTATGTTAGATAAACAGTGTTATTGTAATTAATTTCTGGTAACCTAAAAAATGGTAACTTGTAAACAATCCGTTGGAATACCGAGTCTTAACAACAGTATCCAAAACTTTAATAAAATTGGGATCATTGTTGATGTTAATAGTTGACTATGTAAATTTTTTAATCCTCATAACAACTCTTCAGTGTTTCTGCAACGAGACTATCAGTGGTTGAAAACTTATAGATTTTCAGATAAATACAAAAATTAATTTTACTAAAACAAAAAAGGAACAAACAGCACGCCCAACGCGCGAAATACCACATCATCCGGGCGACACGAGTAGCTGGTATTCTGTCTTTGACGTCATCCTGGTCAGCTGGAGGGTTAATCTTCATCTGATACCTTTAAGGCGATGTTAGGTAATTACTGTCATACTGGTGCAAAAGAAATGTAAACATTTCGCGGAATTCTTTGAATAATTCAAGCCTAAAGGCGGTAACACAAAGCAAAATTCTATGTAGCCGTTGCGTAAATTAATGCACCTTTCGTCCGCTGACAAAAAAGTATATATTTTGCATGGTTATGGTTTATTTTCATAACAAAATATGTTATTCTTTGATCAATCGCAGAAATCTTAAAAAAAAAAAAAATAAAAATAAAAATAAAAAACCTGTCCGGTTTATTGCTACCAAAAAAAATTAAGTACATATTGTGATTATTTGTGACAAAACAAAATGTAGGTTTTCCGATATGAATAAAAGTAAAATTTCTGTACAAATATTTTTAAAATTACTGCAAAACTAAAGCAATTGCCTTAAGAGTGTGTGGTAGATAAATAAACGCTGAAAACATCACTTAATTTCTATGCTTTTTTCGAAGTCAATTTGTTTAAATTACTTAATGGCAATCCTAGATAATGGTATTGGCCAACTTTATGGGTAAATATTTATCCAGAATTACAAATTCGTTACGCGTGATCTCTTGCGCCGCAGTTAAATGCACGAGGTTCCGGCGTCAGAGATTGTGCCTCAGAAGTTCGTAACACTGGAAAACAATTTTGTTTAAACGTTGGCTAAAACTATTGTCTAGGATTGCTATTGTATAATTTTAACAAATTGGCTTCAAGAAACCTACAGTTATAGATTAATGCTTTTAGCGTTGAATTATGTACCACGCCCTCTTAAGACGTCCTTGCAGTGCATATGTTGGGAGATTTCAAGGACGTCTACGGAAATTTTCCTTGACATTTGTAAACTTCGGGATCGGCTTGTGTGATCGCTGAGATGTGAGATTGATCTGGAGTTACATATACTCTCTAACTTCACGTCTGGTATAGTCTGTTCACTATAAACTGAACACTCGGCAGAACTTAAAATTAATAAAAAATATGTATCATTGAGCCAATAGATGTTATCTTTTGAGTGTGTTGAAATGTTTACACTGGTTTTTAGTAACATGGAAGTTTTCATATTAAAATTACTAAAGATAACTGCAAAACCGCTGAAAAAAATCATTATGCAGTGTTCACTTTATAGCGAACGGCCTATAAATATAGTCACTTGTGACTGTTTTTCCAGAGAAACAACGATAATGATGGTCACTAGTGACTGTCTCTATACCATATTCTGTAACATCTCTCTTCACCAGAATCTCATTATGCTTGGTTAAACTGCAGGATGTACTCTGAAAACCTTCATACATCTTACTAAATTATACAACTGAAAGAAACATTTTGTTGTAAATGTTCCTTGCCAAATTATTTTGTAGCAAATACAAAATTAACTTTTGGCATTCACGAGAATTTAACGGAAACAACAAAACGTTCTTGTGGTGACTACAAAAAATATTTGGCAGCGTAAATACTAACAAAGTATTTTGTGACTGCCACTAAGTAAATTCTTATGTGTATGTAGGCCAACACAGCTTGCACATCGTGTTTCGAATTACTAAATATTTAAATTTAGTATTAAATCATACATATCCAATTTGTTCATCAATAGAATTCCTATTTTAACCCTATATTAACTCGTCTCAAGTAGAGAGATTGTGTGCTGCGCTTACAAGCGATAACAGCACTGGTACTATGTTAGTACCTCCAGCCATAGATATCAGTTCGTGTGTTGAATTGAATGTATTGTTTGAGACAGTCAATGCTAATATACACATAGCTATAATTGGGCGAAGTCATACAACAACAGACCAACCAACAAAAACACGTTTCCGAGATATTGACCATTAAAGTTGGTTTTGTAAATGTGCAACAACAACAACGTGTGCCCATAGATAACAATATATTGCAAGTTAGGTGCCAAACAATATATTTCTGTATTCTTTCGAGCAACATTTCAATCTTATTAGTTCTCGGACGAAGATGTTCGTAGAACACAACTTAAATATGTCGGCCAATTTCATGAACTTTCACGTTGTAACATCCTGGAACCCGAACTTTATATAAAAATAGTCACGAGACGGTTGAAAGAAGTAGATGGTATTTGTCGGTTCTATGACAAGAACCTATTTTGTATCAGAAGAGTGGTAAAAAACTAAAAACAAATTTTTGAAAAAGAAAAATATAAATTTTGCCTTTTAAATGTATAAATTGGTTTTAATACTATTTTAGTGATTATTATTTAAGTTTTTATGATTTAAAAACAAGGGATTATTAAAATATAGAAACTTACTACTTTTATTTAAAAAAATTTAAATTTCAAATTTATTCAAGATGAAATAAATATATTAAAACTTTAGATAATTTTTGGGGTAACATAGGAACCAATGATAACTTGAGATAATAAAATAAATATTTTTGAAACGGAACAAAAATTCCAAAATTTTTAAAATTAAAATATTACTAACAACAATAAAGATTTAACCAATACAAGTATTTTTGTATGAAATATTTTTATTAAAAATTGTTTTGTTGTAACCTTAATAAAAAATTTACTCAAAGAAGTTTATTGTCTTAGACCCGACAAATACCATCTACTAAAATTACAGTCACTATGCCATTTTTAGTTACGGAATCCAAATTCTCGTCGTAAATATAGTTAGCCAGTAACCGGGTTTTTTTTTTTTCAAGATCGTATAAAGGACTAAAAAGACACACTGGGGCTCGTACGCGAGTTTTGGTTGCATGCGAGTTGGAAGCCGAGTGCATGGTGTTTTTCAGGACATGGAGAAACTTTTTTTTTAACTTTCAACATAAAATACCAAAAAACCCGAACATAAAATCAATCTCAATGTCCTGAAAAAGAACTCTCGGCTTCCAACTCGCATGCGACTGAACACTGGAGCACAGGTCGCCCGGGCTGTGTCGCGGGCAAGTATATTATAGATCGCGGCGTCTGTGCGAGTATAGTGATAGTTTGATGCCTAAGGCCATGCAACAATCAAAATAACTGTAAACAACCGTATCCATTACCACTGCCAGAGCCATTAAAAGCACGTCTTGCTACAACTGACGTAAACAATCTGATGTTTACAATTCTTGTCCAGTCAGGCTTTACCGTCTAAAGAGTTATTTAAATATTTCCGTTGTTAACATAAGTTTTAGAAAATATGTAAATTACTTTCCGTTGTATACTTATTTTCGTTAATATTATGCTCTAAATAATCTCTTACTTCTGTTTTTTTTCACGTAATACTATTATCCATGGGCGGAAATGACGCGTGAAATGTAATGGAAATATTTGTGATTGGCTGTGCATAGATTCTCGCATATGACTATGCAATGGCTGTTGTAATAGTTATGCACGATTGTAGCACGCATCATATCTATGAATGATCTCAATTCTTACTGTTACTGCCCACATGGTCACCACACCGATTTAGTATTGTAACGGTCCTATTTTATTGATACTTTTATATATATATAAATTAATGTGGTTTAGGTTAATTGTGATGATTGATTGTAATGAAGGGGCCTTTGTTGTCATATGTAACATATTGTCATCCATTTTAACTTCAATATTGATTGTGAGGGGTCTGTGGGATCCTATGATAGGCCAGTATAAAAACACTATAAAATATGACTATTACTAATATTATCACAGAGGTATCGTGTCTGGTATCGTTTTAACCTGTGGAATGTCACAGACTCGAATATGCTAGTAACATTAAGATAATTTTATGTACAATGATTTTAGTTTTAAGAGTGATAATTGCCC
>PNEQ01128126.1:0-12109 GCA_003012365.1 Medauroidea extradentata
GCCTTGGAACACGGCCAGGATACGCCACTGGTCACCTGCATACTATAATTTATACCACTGCCAGACCAGTGATTTCCGTAGTACTGTGGTTCTAACTGCTAAAACACACACAAGACAAGAGAGTAGCTAGAGTGAATGGGGAAATCTCACGAAATGCAACAGTTGTTGCCATTCAAACGTAGTGTTCATACTTCTGTATTATAAACTACTATAACAATAAGTATTTGTCATGGAAATACGTATATTTATGTAAAGTAATACCACTCTAAACGATACTTTGGTATAAATGACACTGAATTATGAATTTTTCTTTTTTTAAATTTGCTTGAAACTTGCTTAAATTGATCTGCCTGGATTTTTACACCAATGCCTCCAATTTAGAAGATACAATTTCTGAAGTTATGACAGTACTTTAAAAGTTATTTGTCATAATTATTTAACTTGTTATTATTTTTTTTTTCAGAATTATAAGCATGTTCTTGAGTGTTTATTTCATGATGCGTGTCAAACGTGTAAGCCAAGCCACGAATGAGAATATAAAAGCTGAAAATAGCGGTTCAGTTGTGATGTATTGCCAACTTTGAGCAATAATAAGTGACAAGTCTGTCGTGGCAATATTTGACATTTGTGAACCCAGAAAAGATATTATTTCCTTACCCATTAGAGAAAAAATATATAAACGAATGTTTCGTTTAAAGTGTTGTATAAGAAGAACTAAAAGAGTTATAACTAGATGTACGTCAATTTGGCGGATTCACCGACAGTAGCCTAGATCGCTCAGTCCTGTACACGCTCTGGATACAGTCCATTATTCATTGGCTTACAACATTACAAGCGATAGCTCTATGAATTATCTCCTTATTTACTACTGGCTTGCAGTAGTCAAATGCGTTTCGTGACAGGCGTCAGCTAATCACACACGTGATTATGAAGTATATATTTTTGGCGTTCAACCTGACCTGGAATATATTTGCGAAACTGACGTACCTCTAGTTATAACACAACAGTGTTGGCAGGCCTAGCTATTTGGAGTGGACTGCGAACAGTTGTTTCTATGAGGGTTTTAATCCCCCGTCCCTCCGTACTAACCTCACATAATAAACATGAGAGACTGAAATAGTTGAACACACTCTTGGAAGTGAACACTCAGTGCATTTACAACGAACAGGACAGATCAAGAAAGAGTTATACAACTACTACTAAATAAGTGTTTGCCTGAAATTAAATTCCTGAAATAATACATTTATATATGTAAGAGATTTCAGTTAACTTAGCATGTACCTACTCAAACAAAATGGAAACTCAGGCTTAACTTTTTGTTAGGCTTGAGAATTATGATTCAATTATATTTATTTGCCCCAGAAATAATCCAGCAGGAAGCTCTCAGATGAAGAGTTCAACAGTTATGTGACACGCATTTCAAGTTAATTTGGAACTGCTAGAACCATGTCTGAAATGTTACTGAGTAAACAGGAGTAACATTTATAGAAATATTGTGGTTCTTCAAAAATTAATAGAATACTATTGGTACTGTATACTGTTAATGAATAGCCACTTTCCTGGCGCCGGACTCAGCGATAAGTAGGGGTAGGAATATTTCGTGAGTTCAACGACCAACATGCTAGAATCCATTATCCTGTGTATACCGAAGCCCTACCATTTGTCCATTACCTGCTACTCATTCAGACAACAGACAATGAACGAATAGACGAGGCTTGATATATACATAGGATATTGAATTCTAGCATCCTTGTCATTGAACTCGCCTAGCGATAAGACGACGTAGTATAAACAAAGAATACGCCAGAGTTCATGATCAATAATTGATGTATAAAAACTTCTGTATTTCAGCGAAGTTTATGGAAACTAACATGTTTTTAAACACTAACTGGGCTAAAAAATAATTAAAAATAAAATAAATGTAATGATTCTTAGTTGCCTCTCAAAAATTATTAAACATGACTTCCTGTTGCAAATACTTTTGAGTGATCGTAAAGTAGGACGAGTCCAGTTTTGACGTCGGCATAAATATATTGTAGTTTATAGCCAAACCACAGGAAGTAGGAAATAAATAGAAATCGGTGATACCAGTTACTATTGAGCAACGCTAGTTGCGTTGATTACATTGTGTGTGCATATCGACAACAATATTTATATTTGCCACAAACATGTCATTTCCTGGTGGACAACAGTCTAAAATGCTTGTGTTATATCACTATAACATGCTCGATCTGTACCATAGAGGTAAGGTAATGTATTGTATTACAGTAGATGGAAGGTCAGCTATATCTCTACACGCCTATGATTCGACTGTAGGACAAAATGGGTCTGGGTTAAATCTTCGACGTTCAAGACTAAAAATGTATTATTTTTTTAGTGTCTGTTGTACTTTGACTACACTTTGTGAATTAGGGTATATTCTGGAGCGCAATATGTGCTCCTCTAGCAAGAAATCTGTAAAATAAAATAGAAAATACTGTCGTACTTACGGTGTACTTCACCAACACACACAAGTGGTTTACAGAAATAGTAAGCATCATTTTCTTAAATTTTTCTTAGAATATTATTTTGTTTTCTAATTCAGCTCTGTAATCGGCAATTTGTACGAAAGTACTACATCCGTCATAACAGAATAAATAATACTACTTATTTATTATGTGCCGTCATCGAGTAAAAATGTCCTAAAGTCAGCTGTTTCCATTTGAACACAAGTTTATAATATAACATCATGCTCCCTCTGCTGTATATCTTCTCTACGACGTGGACACTTTGAAAATATCATTACAGCTCACACCTTACTTTCTCTTTTCTATGGTCACACCCAACGACATTGGGCATCATGCCAGAAGGGTGTATCAACCACATGTTGCATATAGCTGATACGCCCTTCTGGCATGACGCCCTCGAGTCGTTGCGCATATCCACTATCTCTTAAGGCCCTTTCACACAATCAAATTTTGTTTCAATCTTCTGTCAAATTTATTGAGTTCAATGTACTGAATGTCGTGCGACACCATGCTGACGTCACAACCGCGGCCATTTTGTCTTTCAATTTATTGAATGTTTTGAATTTTGTCAAAGATTTTCGTTTCGAAAATGTTTGAAATTTTCTTGAATCGAAATATTTAAAATCATAAAAAGTCTTTTGTGACATTATAAATTCAAATAACATAATATTTGAGTTATTTATACGAATTAAACAATTTATAAATAAATAAATGTATAGTTCCTTTAAAATAATACATAACAAAATTATGAGACATTTTGTGTTGGTTTAACCGAAGGTTTTTATGTCCTGCACGATTAGTAGATATTTGCAAAATAGCTACATAATTTATTTTGTAAATTTGTTTACAAATCGTGTGATAACTTTTCAAGTGTTCCTTTCAACGTTTATTGAATCCAATTTCTTGAATCATCGTGTCATTCAATACATAGAATTCAATAAATATTTAATGGTGTGAAATGGCCTAGACCGTGCTCACACCTTACACAAAACAAATATGGTGTTTAATCCATAGAATACCGATATGCTTTCAATTTCCTTCTGGGCATGCGAAAACCACATAAACCATAATGATGATTAATAATATTCTGTTTTACTAAAAACTGATATGGCACAGTAACCAAAAATTACGCAACCACGGAAATAAACAGCACGCCGACCTAGACACGGGGAGCACTGCGTTACTGTGACGTCACGTGCCAGCTTCCGAAGTACCGGTATTCGAAACAGACGAGACGACCCAAACTCATCCTCTACTGGTAACCCTTTAAAAAGTGTGCTGCATGTAAAGAATATATCATAGATATTAGGGTCCGCACACGGTTTAATCCGCCTCTCTTTACTACTCCTACCGTATCCGTAAAATCCAAAACACCATTTTATTCTTCCGTTTCAACTTCCAACTGGAACAGTATGACGTAATTGTCGAACAAATCCGGTTACGCTTCTGTCACCTGTGATGTAAAGTAGTGTTAAACTGTTAAGTGATACTCTATTTCATGTAAGTTTGGTAAACTTTGACAGCTACTTATGGGCAGTAATTTGTAATATTTTGTGATTTGTGGCATAATGCAAGACAAACTTTGCAGTGTAAATGATGATATGGACATTCCCGGCTCATTTTAGAACTAAAATTGTCTTGTATTGTGTCTCAAATCACAAAATATAAGAAATTATTGTCCATAAGTAGCTGTCAAATTTTACCAAACTTATATGAAACAGAGTATACTATAGTTTTGAATCTATCCCTCAGTTTGTAACAGACAACCACTAATTGAGCATAAATTAATAAGGAAAGTTGTTTTGAGTTATACGCCATACAAAGTAGCGCAAGGGTGGAATTCTGAAATTGCATTCAATGTCACTCAGGTTTGAATCATAGTCTGATCATCCTTGTCATTTTCTTTTCATGTTTTCAGTGCCTGGATCTACTGGTTTCATCTCAAATGACTTTCAGTGTATTGTGTATATCTGTTTCAAAATTTCATAGAGTAGAGACATTTTTACTTTTGTGTTGGCCGTTTATAAAGGGTGGCAATCTTTCGTAAAGGGTGGCGGCCATTCGTTAAGGGTTTCGGCCGTTTGTTAAAGGTGGCAACCGTTCGTTAAGAGTGGCAGCCGTTCGTTAAGAGTGGAGACCATTCGTTAATGTTAGCAGCGTTCGTTAAGGATGGCAGCCATTCGATAAGCGTTGCGGCTGTTCGTTAAGTCGTACGGTATTATAGGTAATTATCTATGTTTAGAGTCTGCGTACCTGAATTCTAGTAAATGTTAAAATTATGTATTAATGTATCAATATTATGGTACAGTTGGATGGTATATAGTATATGATACCATAATTATTGTACACTTGGCAACTATTATGGCACAATGTGCAATTATGGTACTCACAAAACGTTTCTAACCTATTGTACCATAATTATGGTACACAAATAAATATTATGGTATACTGTACAATAATTATGGTACAAATAGATAGGTTTATAATATGCTGTACTGTAACTCTGGTACTTCTCCCAAATATTTATAGTACATCTGGGTTAGGTTAGGTTTGGTTTTGTTAGGTTTCATTTGGTTTGGTTAGGTTATGTTTGGTTAGGTTAAGTTATGTTAGGTTAGGTTTGGTTAGTTAGGTTAAGTTAGGTTTGGTTAGTTTAGGTAGGTTAGGTTTCGTTAGGTTAGGTAAGGTTAGGATTAGGTTTCGTTAGGTTATGTTATGTATGGTTTTGTTATTTTAAGTTTAGTTTGATTTGGTTATTTTAAGTTAGGTTATGTTAGATTTCGTTTTGTTAGGTTAAGTTTGTTTCATTTAGGTAAGGATTGGATTTGTTTGGTTTAGGCTTGGTTAGGTTTGTTTACACATGTTAGGTTGATGACATACTGTAGAATAAGTATGGTACAGATGGGTAGGTTTATAACATGCTGTACAATAACTCTGGTATCTACCCTAATTATGTATAGTACACCTAGGTAAATGGCTTTACATATCTAAAGTCTAGGTTAGGTGTGGATACGTTAGGTTTTTTAGGTTATGTTAGGTTTGGTTATTTTATATTAGGTTTGGTTATTTTAGGCTAGGTTTGGTTATTTTCGGATATGTTAAATTTAGTTAGGTTAGGATTAATTTATTTGACTTGGGCTTGGTTAGGTTTGGTTAAACATGGTAGGTTTATGGCATACTGTACAATAATAATGGTACACATCGGTATGTTTATGGCATACTGTACCATAACTCAAGTATTTCCCAACTACTTATGGTACATCCGGGTAATTTTCCTTAGTTCCTTAAAGTTCAGGTTAGGTTACGATAGGTTAGGTCAGATTAGGTTTTTTTAGGTTAGGTTAGATATGATTATTTTTTGTTTTGTTAGGTAAGATTTAGATAGGTTAGGTTTGGTTTGGTTACATTTTGCTTGGTTAGACTATGTTTAGTTAGGTTTTGTTTGGTTGTTTTTGGTTAGATTTGGTTCGGTTAGGTTTGGTTTGATTAGGTTTTGTTTGCTTATTTTAGGTTTTACGTTTGGCTTGGACTTGGCACAATGTAAGACAAACTTTGCAGTGGAAATGGTGAAATGGACATTTCCGGCTCATTTTAGAACTAAAAATATCTTGTATTGTGTCTCAAATCACATAATATAAAAAGTTATTGTCCATAAATAGCCGTCAAATTTTACTAAACTTATATGAAACAGAGTATACTATAGTTATGTATCTATCCCTCAATTTGTAACAGAACCCCACTAATTGAGCATAGATTCACAAGGAAAATTGTTTTGAGTTATACACCATACAAAGTAGTGCAAGGGTGAAATTCTTAACTTGCATTCAACATCACTCAGGTTTGAATCCTGGTCTGATCATTCTTGTCATTTCCTTTTCACGTTCTGAGAGCCGGATCTACTGGTTTAATCTCTAATTACTTCCCATATATTGTTTGGATCTGATTCAAAATTTCATAGAGTAGAGACATTTTTACTCGTGTGGTGGTCGTTTGTAAAGGGTATTGACTGTTCGTAAAGGGGACAGCAGTTCGTTCGTAAAGGGGAGCAGCTGTTCGTAAAGGGTGGCATCTGTTCGTAAAAGGCGGCAACCATTTGTTAAGAGTTTCAGCCGTTTTTGAAGGTGGCGGCCGTTCGTTAAGGTTGTTCAAGTGGGGAAAAAACATAATTTTATATTTGTACGAAATAGTGTTAGTTTTGTACACATTACTTGAGAGTATATATACCTCTAACGGAAAAAAAATTAGCTCATCTAGTTTTCCCGTAATGGCACTTCTAAGTCAAAATTTGCGTATTTTTACTTCATACAAAACTTGAAAACCAGTTAACATAATGAAATGAAAAAAATCATACCAAAACTACGCGTTACTGTCTATGGCCTGTAGCATTTAAAACCCGTTACAAAAAATGTTTATGTTAAATAAAAAATTTCAAAATTTAAATTTTTTTTGGTACTTTTAGAAATTTATTTTAAATACAGAAATATTTTATAATGTGTTTGTATATGCTTAAAGCCGTAGACGGTGACGTGTAGTTTTGATGAGATTTTTTCCATTTCATTATATTTACTGGTTTTCAAGTTTTGTATGAAGTAAAAATATGCAAATTTTGACTTTGAAGTGACATTACGGGAAAACTAGATGAGCTAATTTTTTTCCGTTAGATGTTAATGTACTCTTAAGAAATGTCTACAAAACTAACACTATTTTATACAAATATAAAATTATGAATTTTCCCCCACTTGAACGCCCTTAAGGGTGCAGCCGTTTATTAAGAGTGGTGAACATTTGTTAAGGATGGCAGCATTCGTTAAGGATGGCAGCCCTGCTGGGCAGGCAATGTTGAGGCTGTTTGTTAAGTCGTACGGATTTTAGGTATTTGTCTGATATGTTTGCAGTTTGCGTACCTGAATTCTAGTAAATATTACAATTGTGTATTAATGTACCAATATTATGGTACAGTTGAAGGATGTATAGCACATAATACCATAATTATTGTACTCTTGGCAAAGTTTATGGCACAATGTGTCATAAGTATGGTTCTCACACATGCTTTTTAAATATTGTACCATAATTATGGTACGAAAGAAATTTTGTGGCATACTGTATAATAATTATGGCACACATACACAGGTTTATGGCATGCTGTACCGTAACTCTGGCACCTCTCCCAACTATTTATAGTACACCTGGATAAGGTTAGGTTTGGTTTTGTTAGGTTAAATTTGGTTAGGTTATGTTTGATTAGGTTATGTTAGGTTAGGTTTGGTTAGTTAGGTTAGGTTTAGTTAGTTAGGTTCGGTTCGGTTAGGTTAGGTTCGGTTAGGTAGGTTCGGTTAGGTAGGTTCGGTTAGGTAGGTTAGGTTTTGTAAGGTTCGGTTAGGTTAGGTTGGTTGGGTTAGGTTTTGTTAGGTTATTTTAGGTTTAGTTTTGTTATTTTAAGTTAGGTTATGTTAGGTTTTGTTTTGTTAGGTTTGGTTCGTTTATGTTAGGATTGGTTTTGTTTGGTTTGGGCTTGGTTATGCTTGGTCAGGTTTGTTTACACATGGTAGGTTTATGACATACTGTAGAATAATTTTGGTACAGATAGGTAAATTTATGCTATGCTTAACCATAACTCAGGTACCTACCCCAACTATATATACTACACCAAAGTAAATTGCCTTGCATCCCTAAAGTCTAGATTAGGTTTGGATAGGTTAGATTTGGTTATTTTAGGTTAGGTTTGGTTAGTTTAGGTTAGGTTTGGTTAGTTTAGGTTAGGATTGATTTTGTTAGGTTTGGTTTGGGCTTTGTTAGGCTTGGTTAGGTTCGTTTACACATGGTAGGTTTATGGAATACTGTAGAATAATTATGGTACAGATGGGTAGGTTTACATCATGCTGTACCATAACTCTGGTACCTCCCCCAATTATATATAGTACACGTCGGTAAATTGCCTTACATCTCTAACGTCTAGGTTAGGTGTGGATAGTTTAGGTTTTATTATATTATGTTAGGTTTAGATATTTTAGATAAGGTTTGGTTATTTTAGATACGGTTTGGTTATTTTAGGATATGTTAAATTTGGTTATGTTAGGATTAATTTATTTGACTTGGGCTTGGTTTTGGTTTGTTTGTACTTGGTTTGGGATTGGTTAGATTTGGTTACACATGGTAGGTTTATGGCATACTGTATAGTAATAATGGTAAACGTTGTTATGTTTATGGCATATTATACCATAACTCAGGTATCTCCCAACTACTTATGCTACTTCTGGGTAATTTTTCCTTAGTTCCTTAAAGTCCAGGTTAGGTTACGATGGGTTAGGTTGGATTAGGTTTTGTTAGGTTAGATTTGATTTTTTTTGTTTGGTTAGGTTTGGTTTGGTTACATTTTGCTTGGTTAGGCTGTGTTTAGTTAGGTTTTGTTTGGTTGTTTTAGGTTAGATTTGGTTTGATTAGATTTTGGTTGTTTATTTTAGGTTAGGATTGGTGTGGTTAAGTTACGTTTGGCTTGGACTTGGCACAATTCAAGAGAAAATTTGCAGTGGAAATGTTGAAATGGACATTCCCGGTTCAATTTAGAACTAAAAATGTCGTGTATTGTGTCTCAAATCACATAATATAAAGAAAATATTGTCCATAAGTAGCTGTCAATTTTTACCAAACTTATATGAAACATAGTATACTATAGTTATGTATCTATTCCTCAATTTGTAACAGATCTCAGCTGTATATATAACAGTAAAACTACGTCTTCTACCCATCATCATTGTCACATTGCATTTTTTTTAAACTATGAAAGCTTTACTGTAGTTTACATAATCTTGTATTGTATGCGTGAATAATAATGTACTGAATTCTTGTATAACTTTGCCAATGCTTGTGATTTTTTTTTCTTTTACCGTTTTAGTTTTTTATCCTAGCCAAATTATAATGTATAATGTGTAATGTGAAATGTTTATTTATACCCTAATTACTAAACGGTAGTAAAGGGTAATTTATATATGTACGTATGTATATGTATACTGTACCTGTATATCTCAAATTGACAAGCCCTATATTTCATAAACAACAAGTTCAATACGGAATCTCCAGGGTGATGTAAAAAAATAAAAAAAATAAAAAATAATAAATAAAAATTGCTATCTAAATAAATCAAAGCAGTTGAATTATATCTTGATTCCTCACATTGTGATTGTGATAAAGCATAGTTACCTTGTATTTTTCAATGTTTCGAATGAAGTTACGCTAGGCAAAAATGTTATTGACATTCACTTGGATGAATTAGCTGCAACCTTAGAATGGATAGAGTATAGAGTATAGTGTTCGCACAATGGACTCTTATTATTCCCCATTCTCTCTGTGTGTGTGTGCGCGCGCGCGCGTGTAGGATGTTGCTAAAATAATTCGTATATTAATATTTTGAGAGAACAAGCCTCATATAAATTGGAGCAAAAAAAGTAAAATGAACGTAGGTCCGATAACGCTGTGTTTCTGTATTACAATACACGGTTGTTGACGCAGCGCATAGCGAACGGGCAGTATCATGTTATACTGTGGAATTATACGTCGTACAAAGCCTTCCGTCCAATTAAAGCCGTTCAAGTGCTCATTAAAATATTATCACGTTAGCGATACAATTTTTAATCGCTTTATGTAACATAAACATATCTCACTAACACTCCAGTCGCACGACAGAGCACATCGAGTTGGTATATATAATGAGTCACTCTCGCACTGAACCAGTCGCTCAAGGGCTGTTATTGAAGTAGGGTCACGCTACTATCAGTTCGTATTACGCAACCTGACACATCGCCGTGCCAGGTCGTCGTGTCGTAGAAGGGAATGTGCATTGTTACCTCCGACATACACCATAACTGACAGTTCGCATAGCTATCGTCGTAGAAAAAGAGGAATGCCGCTATTTGCTTAAAACAAGTATTCTATCGAGTTTTTTATGTGACAAATATGTCATTAAGTTTCTGTACAAAAACTTTTATCTTTAGCATTTTAAAAATACGAAATGATATTGATTTATGTGTCTGTAATTTTTAGCATGTTGTCAGTGACACCTAATTTCGATGTAAATTATTTCATTTTGGTAATGTGTAGGTTTTCCTTTGAATGCATAAAGCTGACTTTCACACGGCATTATGGAAATACTATGCACGCTAAAAATGTTCCGTGACAGGAAATATATTGACTAGTAACATCTACAAAACCAGCACTACTTGATAGCAAATATATAAAATTTGAATTTTTCGAACTTGGAAATATTTTAGATCGTCTTGCAGTTAGAATATTCTTATTATTTTCTTAACTGCAATTCGATCTATAGCAACAATAACGGAAAATAAAGATTTATGATGTCTGAAATTCCTTAATATGTAATATATCTGTAGTTAGGTTAAAGTTGCATAATTGTACCCAGAAGAAAAGTTATGACACAAAACTCATAAATTCAAGATTGTGACTATCTGCGACCATAGTTTTATTGGTAGGAAGTCTATAGCAAAGTTCAGCGTACGTCTATATCTGACTTTCATATACATCTGGTTAGTACATTTTGAAATACGGCAGTCTGAAAAAGTTGTTTGTAGCTGTGACGGAAAGCTTAGAAGCAGTGATTTTAATTAGCGCGGTGATTAAACAATGAGACTGCGGCCTTGTCTGAAGTAATTTTTTTTCATGCGTTGGCACAATGAGCACACGTGGAATAGTATCGTAAAAAAAAAACCTGTTTACGAACACACTGCGACACATTTGAAACGCGTGGTAGGCGGTCCCCTTAAACTTTCAAGGACAGTCCTGGTACCTTTCCACTAAGCAGGAATTTCTGTTTTGTATTAAGATGAACTTCAAAATTTAGAAAATGTCTAAATATCCAAGCAGGGATATTTGAGGTTTGACGTAACTTTAAAGAAATAAAACTTTTTTTTTTTTCGCGTTAGTTGTTACCCTGCTTGAAATGGGACATACTGTGTGAATTTTTATTTTTTTCGTGTTTACTTCCGCATGGAGGCGTCCACACGCAATATAAATATACATCTAAAGGCCACGACAAACTTTATCTCTTCAGTGTCTGCCATACTTCTGTTGCAGTGTTGCTTATTTACTGTCCCGAGGCTGTATGTCGTTTACCGTGTTGTGTTCGGTGCTACGTCCCCCGATAAATACAGGACAAAGTAGGGCCCGGTAGTTTTCGCGAAAAGATTTTTGCCCCACTTTGTTTCAGTGTCTTACGTACACACCTGCAGTTCAACTTCATGGCTATTGACAGAGTGTTTTTGTGCAGAGTCGTTATTCATTTGACTGTGCCAATCAGTACACGGATAACTGTGACACATCACGTCTGTGATTTGCGGATTTAACCTCCACACGCTGGGTGTTACGGCATCCAATCACTGACCACAAAGCAGAGATGCAGGTGCGCACGTAAGGCACTGAAACTAAGTGCTGCAAAATTCTTTTCGCGAAAATTACCGGGCTCTAGGACAAAGGCAACGGTGTCTTCTGACAGCAGTGAGGTCAACTGGAACGGCCCACAGGCGTGCCAACCTGAGCTATTTATAATAAATAACCAGCTTTATTAAGCTAACTAAGCTCAGTCACATTATCAG
>PNEQ01128127.1:0-12109 GCA_003012365.1 Medauroidea extradentata
TATACCATGTGTGGGTTCGTTGAGTATACCATGTGTGGGTTCGTTGAGTATACCATGTGTGGGTTCGTTGAGTATACCATGTGTGGGTTCGTTGAGTATACCATGTGTGGGTTCGTTGAGTATACCATGTGTGGGTTCGTTGAGTATACCATGTGTGGGTTCGTTGAGTATACCATGTGTGGGTTCGTTGTGCATTCCATGCGTGTGTCTATAAAGTGTTTATATACACTCGGTTTTGATGAACTTAAGTAAAATTTTACAGCTACTTATTTTATGAGTCTTAATAGACAAAATTTTCAGTAGAAGTAGTAAAATAAACATATTTGGTTCATTTTATAACTAAACATGTCAATTAATGTTATATAAAACACCACCACCTGAACAATTGTGCACTCAGAACTGTCAAATTTTCCTGCAGTAATAAATAATGTAGTATAGCTGAAGTTCAGTACACTACTTACAGCGCAAGCATTTGCTGTGTGAAATAATTTATGTATCGTATGGTTTAAGAGCAAATGTATATTAATATATATTTTATGCAGCTGCTTGTAATGAGTATGCACCCAAGGTAGTATAACAGTGAAGTGAAAAGGTTGTGTTTGCACTGCTCAGACAGGACGGTGAAGGTATGGGATCTGGAGAGAGGGGTGGAGAGCTGTGTGCTACATGGACACCCCAACAACGTGGTGGTAGTGAAGTACAGCGAGACACTTAACTTGGTGTTCACAGCCTCCTCTGCTTATGTCAAGGTGTGGGACCTGCGACAAGATTCCAGCAAGTGCATCCGCACCTTGCAGTGAGTCCACCAGCCAGTAGTTTGAGGCATGCTCATATTACCTTGTTATTTCTGAGCATGTTACAGTTAGAACTTATTTTATTGGTTTCTTTTATTGTAGCTGTACTGTTTTTTAATAGTTTGAAACATGTGTATCATATTATCAACTTTTTTGTAGTTGATTTTTCTATGCAAGTTATTTATTCTTTTTATAGATAAAAGTAACTGCTATACAATCACTTAGTACTACTTAAAGAGTACATAGTTATTTTTAGTATTAAGTGTACTTCTTAGAGTATTTCTATTATTCTACATTCACTCTTAGTTGTGTTTTAGGATAAACAAAGCAAATTATAAACAAACATGTTCATTGGCTGCAGACCGCCGTGCACTGTGATCTTGCTTGAGAAATAGATCTTAGTTATCTGCCGTGTACATATAAATTTACCACTCCATCATGTAATGAGAGAGTTTTAGTAACAAATATCTAAAATATACAAACGTTGCAGACACAATCTAGGACGCTATATGTTTATTACTATAATTATGGTTGGCGGACGACACGTCTGTACAGTTGGTTCACTAGTTATTTAACGACTGACGCACTGTTAAACGTACGAGTTTCTTGGTACACTTGCCAGTATTTAGAGATGTACGATACTCTGAAAATACCAAAAGTTTAGTTCAGTAATAATTACCACAGTAAAAATAAGTCCGAAATATCACAATCAGATATAATGTATCATTTTTTCAAAGTATTTTTGGACGTTAATGGGTCAATGTTGTGGTTACTGCGAATGTTTTTTTCCCATTCGTCCATTTTCCGTTCCAGTTTGTCCGAAACACGGCCGCGTGGTCCGAACCAAAGTTCCATAATCGATATTGTTCCGTACTCGCGTAGTTTTATGTTTATGTCGCTTTCGGATTACGTTATGTGATGCTGGACATGAACAGTGAAAGTGTCTTGCATGGTTTTCGAAAAATTGGATATATGTCTTCATTACTAAACAAGCTGTGGTGATGTTTACAAGGCAAGAATAAAAATCTTGCATAGCATTCTTTTATATAAAATAAAATGTGTGTCGTGAATTATCGACAGATTGTTTGGTGACTTATAAAATGTCATTTTTCCAAAGCGAAGTACAAAATAATCCAGGAGGACTTTACAGTAAGTTTAATCACTCGTTTTGTTGACAACTTTTTTCTGCATGTAGTACCAAATTTTCATTACGTTATTACCAGAATATTTGAATACAATCGTTAGTCATGACTTGACAATTACAATTAAATTTTGAAATATACTGTAATTGCACACAATGTCAAATATTTTTATCAAGTTTTTATGCAATTTTTGTTTCCCTATGACGATAACATGTACGAAATTTTTACGCAATATTGTTTTAATATATATGGCGTTGTTGTTTCCTATGATACTGACGGTACGCACTTTGTCGGTTGGAAATAATACGTCGGCGCGCTGCACAAATTGGGCCAATTAGAAGCTAGCGAAGTGCAATTATATTACATTATTTGGTTACTTCAGAACTCAACTTGAAGTGAACGGAGAGTAATCAACAAATTATTTTATTGAATTTCTTTTGAATTTATGCTTTACATTTTATTATAATGTAGAAACAAAGGGCAATCAGTCCTTTTCCTCCTACAAAAAATAACTGTGCATCTATACAACAATGCCACAATTTTCTTTTATATTGAAATCTAAACATATCAGAGTTTGTTAGTTTTATTAATTTGCAACACTTTATTAATTATTTTTAATTTACTGGCCACTTACAACTTAACATAAATAATGTACTGTTTTATTTAATATTTATTTGTGCGAGACATTTTTGATGTAGGAACCAGTTATGACTTGTACCGGCATATATATTAACCCTTTTAACAAATATTACTTGCGTCTTTACGTTAATAAAATTTTTGCCGGTATTCTTTTCTTTCAACAAAAATTCTACTGTTTTAGTTATTGACAAGTCATAAATAGGGTCAAAATTCATAAATTCTTTTAAGTTGGCATTACTTAACTATTATTGTATATAGGCTAAGTACAATGGCTGTGATCGCCTGCAGTAAAATGGTTTGTTTCTTCATGGTGGTTACTACGATACATACGGAGTTGGAAATTAATATTTTAAAGAGAAAATATCTCTGCTGTGTTGACAAAAAGAAAAAAAATATTGTCTTCAAAAATAATTTATTGGTGGAAAATAAACAAAGTTCAGGATGGTGGGACTGACCCCCTTAATATTCTGTTTGAATCAGCTTGGTATACATAGGCATAATTACTGATCCCTTAACCCCTGGGCATGCTACTTATTGGAGTAAACAGCACTTTGTGACTAAGAAAAGATGTCGAGCCTCGAAAAGTTGGCCTTTGTAGCGTAGTCGGTTAGGTGTTGGTTTGTGGTGCAAGAGATTGTGGGTTTGTCTCGACTTGGGCATTGATGGTGTTCGCAACCAAAACACACTTACTTGCTTCCCGATGCCATGATGATTGAACTCAACTTCCCTTTTTTTCAATATGGTTGAATGGCGCCATGTTAAAATCACAGCCAATGTCATGTACGCTGGTTGGGTACAAACATTCCACCCACCAAAAATAATGATTTTATTACTAAAATCCACACTTTCAATAATGAAGACTAGTTCTATAAAATGTTTTGTGACAGATGATTAATATGATTTCTTGTAGCTTCTCCTTCAAACAAACAGCGATAAACTTCCTTAAGGTAGTTGCACACCCCCACAAAGTTTGTGCCGTTGTCCGACGATATCTGTGCTGGTATACCACGCAAGGAAATAAATTGTTTCAAGGCTGCAAAAAATGCAGCCGTTGAAAGTTCTGCTCTGCAACTACTTCTAAGTGCACTGCCTTAGTCAAGCCAATGAACAAGCACATCTACATATTTAAAATGGTCTTATTTTGCTTTCTGATAGGTGTAGCCAGGAACTTTCCCCCGAAATCAACTCCCACTGATTTGAAGGCTCTAACATCTGCAAACCTGGACTTTGGTAGCGAGTCCATTAAGGGTGCCAGTGTAGAAGGTTTGGCCTTGAAGCAAGGAATGCATTTATGAAGCAGACTTCGAATTAAACTTCTCGCAGATATGATCCAATAATTTCTGTGAACCAGATATAATGTAGTATTGGGTCCTGGGTGCAAATTTGAGACTTCGTAGCTGGTGATGATCAATTGGGAGAGCTTTCTCTTATTCGGGAGAAGGATAGGGTGTTTAGTGCCTTCAGTAACTGGAGCATTGTGCAGCCTGCCGCCCACCCTGATAACTCCTTGCGAGTCAAGAAATGGTGCCAACGGCTGTTTTTTCTTTGGACATATTTCCCCTTTACTTAGTGCCATGATCTCCTCCTTAAACCAGAAAGACTGCACCATCTTGACCCAAGTCATTAGGGCATGCTCAACCTCATCTACAGTTAGGCATTCATCAACCGGAACAATCGAGCGGTGAAAAGCAGCTTTTGCCCTTAATGCCCACGCCGTAATGCATTTGTCTTGTCAGTGAGGACAATCTTTGCCGGAGTCCTAAGGAATCTTCCAAAATGTATGGCATATTCTGTTGGACTAGTAAAACCTTAGTCGCAGGAGACTGGAAGTGGGCCTTGATTCTCACATTGGTCTGAAGGCCAGTACTCCTTGGGCAGAGATAACCAACCTGGACCCGCAAACCACATGGAACCATGAAGCAACTGTTCAGGATTAGCACCTCTAGAAGCAGCATCTGTGGGATTGTGTTCTGATGGAACGTGATTCCATACACTCGGGGGGGCTAGGTTGACTGAACTTTTGCTACCCTGTTTACTACAAAGCTTTTCAATGTGCGAAGTGATAGTCTCAACCAAGCCAGTAACACCGTAGAGTCTGTCCACCTGGTAAGTACTAAGCTGCTAACATTTGATTCATACAGCTACTTCACATGCTCAACAACACTGCAGCACAGAGTTAGAGTTTCGGGATTGTCAGCGTCTTCAAGGGTGCCACCCTAGACTTAGCCGTAAGATGAAGAACCTGAATTCTAGTACCATGCAGCACACAACGGGTGTAAATAACTGCGGCATATACCTTTTCGCTGGCATCACAAAACTCATGAAACTCAATTTCAGTATAAAGGAATGGGACAAACCTGGCAATTCTGACACCCGGGGCAGAGCAGCCTTGAAATTATTCCAACTTGATGCCTTGAATACCATTTATGCAATTGGAAGCCACCTAATTTCAAAAATGAGACCAATTGCCCTTTCAGCTTATGAGTGTTAAAAGGGGCTTCTAACCCTTTCTGGCCCATTGCTAAGAGTAAACGTTGAGCTCTGGTGGGTGAGAGGGTTTTTGTCTAGGGTTAGGGTTGATTTGATAGGAAGTAGTAAACTCTCTTTCTGCCTCTGTCGGGTGGGTCGCCGTCGTTCTCCATTAAACGGTCGTGCTTTCTGCTCGAGTGGCCATCGAGCAGATTGGACGGCTGTGGAGAGCGGGGGTGGACTCTCGGCCGAGTGGTGAGGAGGGGAGGGGAAGTTGGCTTGACGGGACTGAGCGGAGAGAGCCTTACTTACTCTTGTGGTGGCTCTGGGTGCAGTAGGAAGTCGTGTAAAATGTGGGTACATTATGCACAGAGAGTAAACACAGTCTGAATGTGTGGTTGACTTCAACTAAGTGGAACGGCAGGCAGCATTATACGTGTATAAAGTCTATGTGTATTCAGAAATCTCGTTTTCTCATTTGGCAACCTGAGTCGCAATACCTTAAAGGAGAAATTGTCGACAAACTTACTCCACTTTACAGAGCTTAATATTTGAAAATTGCTTGTATTTACATCTGTATATATTGTACAGTTGGTACAGTGTCACTATGGTTGCTGCTCCAGTAACTATTGTCAACAAATACATCCTGAAGTAATGTACGCGCAATAAGTGGGTATTCTGTTCTATGATCAGGCCAACTGCTGAAGTTTTCTTAGGACCTGGTAAGGTGATGAAGCGAGTCTGTAAGTTAGTGTTCAGCTCATACACTCCCACTGGATCACTGACATTGTCTCACCACAAAATACACTGATATTTTCTATCTGATGGATCTATCTTTATCTGACTAAACATTGTGCACACATCTGCAGTAAAGGCAACTTGTGATGTTCGAAAGTTCAGCACAAGCTTCACAATGTCCTTTTGCAGTTTAGGACCAGGCAATAAAACGCTATTCAATGACGATCCACCAACAGCAATTGCAGAAGCATCGAACACTACTCGTAACTTCGTTGATGTGCTCTCCTCCTTTATCACTTCTTTATGTGGAATCCGATATGCTGGCAGGCTGTGTGAATTTGAATTCAACGTCACAGCATTGTTGGTATTATCTGAAGAGGTCAGTGTGCCAACACAAGTCGTGTGACCTAATTCAGAATATTCGTTCATGAACTGAGAATACTGGAGTTTAAGCTTAGGTGAGCGTTGCAACATACGTTCAAGTCCATGAAGCCTGCACAAGTCTGGACTACAAATCTGTTCTACTGGTAGGTCAAAAGTTCTAAATGGGAGTTTTAAAACATACTTGCCATCCTCATCACGAGAATAAGTGTCCAGGAAATGTTAGCATTGCTTATCTTCGCTGGAAGTAAACGGTTTTCCTGGATTTTCTATTGCGTAGAATTTCTGCAATGCCACGTCTAAGGAGGTGGTTGTCCTTACCAGCAAGGTTGACATGCTTGGTTGGGTTACAGTTTCACATGGGACTGTCCTTGTAAGCACCTATCCAAAGGAGGTATGAAAGGCATGAGGCTGACCAACAATCTTTGATCCAGACATAACCTCGGCTACTATCTCGGCAAACAATAACATATCAATGGCTCTTGGTGTGGCAAACTCAGGATCAGCTAACTGAAGTCCCTGCAGATGTTAGACAATCTGCAGCCAACTGTACCGATGTCAAGTCTTGTGTTATCTTGTTCAGTACCACAGCCTTGCTAATAAGATGAAATTCCTATGAATGATTAGAACCAATTTCACAAGTCACTGTCCTTCTCACATCACATACCTCCGTGCAACCTATGCCAGACATGTTTACATAAATCCGAACTCGTTTAAGTCCAAGATGCTGAACACATGCTTCAGTAATAAATTTAATTCCGGGAGGCTCCATTTATCAGTGCACGTACCACCTGATACTGGCCTACAGCATCTCTGACACGAACAAGTGCAGACTTTAACAACACTGTGGTATTAGATGGCTTTCCTCCTTGAGCTGAACACATGACTACTGTATCACTTGCCTTTTCACCAGTACTTACCTAACGCACCATCTAAACTTAGGATTTTATCGTCAGAATCATTTATCTGTGCAACATGTAGCTATGTGTGATGTGATGCTTTACGAAGATGGCAACGGTACTTTGACCAACACCTTGATGCTACGTGATATGCCCTTAGACAGTTGAAGCACAAGCTGTTCTCTCTGGAGAGCTTGAAAGAAACATCTGGCACTTTTGTAGAGCATGCATACCACTACACACACAACATTTTTGTTAGTCATTTGATTTGTCCTGAATGGATACTAGTGTTGCCTGGGTGAATTTAGCAGTGTAAGAACTGGCTGTTGCATTTGTTGGTCTAAGCTTGTAAGCACTGACTGGTGTTTTTTTTATTGCTTGTCTTATAGGCTTGACTCCCAGGATGACCCTTTTCAGCATAATTAACTGAACATCATCTGCTGCTTTTGCTTTCCTCTCAAAGAACTTTATTAACTGTGAGTAAGTTGGTATGTCTTCTTCCTGGGACATCTCATAACTTTGCCTCAAGTGGGAATCCAACTTTTCAAACAAAATGTTAAACAACAAAAAATTCACACTGCAACAGGAAATTTATGTGCAAGTTCTCCTCAACGGTACAAACAAACTTAGTTAGGGCTCCTTCATTACTGCTATCGATGGAGGGCAGATTCAAAATTCTATGAACATGCAAAGTTGCAGTTATTCGTAAACTACAAACTTATTTTCCAACAGCGCCCATATATCATAATTTTTTGTCTGTCAGTGGTATATTACTTACTAATTCATGAGCATCACTTTTCAGACAACCTAGTAAATAATGTAATTTTTCAACATTAGTGAAATGTAGTACTTTGCCAGTCATGGAATTAAATAACTCTGCAAAGCCTGTCAACTCTGCTTGGTTGCCATCGACAACTGGCAATGGTAAAGGTGGCAACACTGCATGGTGGTTTACATACCTGGTTACTGGAGCACTATTATATTATCAAAAGCTGTGACTTCTGTTGAAGCAGCGGTATATTTAAGCCTGTTATGTGCTTTACGCAATTCTCTGAATACGACTTCGTATGAAGAGTATTGTGCCTAGATTTTGTCTGAACCTCCAGTTGTTTCGTCCGATGGCTTGGCACAAAGGACAACAAAATTTGCCTGCACTTCGCTTCTCTTAGCTATCAACTCCTCAAACACAATCTCGAAGTCTTCTAACTTAGAACTGTCATGCTATGACGCCTCAAACAATTCTCTGGCCTCTTCGGTTTGAGACAACATAAAGTTGAAAACAACATACTGTATTTCTGGCGTCGCTGCTGCCATGTTGCGAAAGTTCACCTCATTAAAATTACTGTTATGTTAATATGTTAACCTCGCTTCAAGATTCAGTGGACTGTAATAGTTCAGGGTGTCTGCTGGTCTTATATTCCAAAAATCAGTGACTTTTTATTGACTTTCGGGGCCCATTTCCTATCAATTTTGGTGACTTTTTAAATTTAAAAAGTAACATTAAATTAAAATAGGTTGGATACAATCTTCTTCTTAGCACTTAATATTGGTATCCTACACAGCCTAAAATGCATAAACATGCTTTACAAGCTCTGCCATGTCCTCCATCCCTTCACTTCCAACCACATCTCTTGGAAATGGCACTTGCCCGGCATCTTGTAAAAAATGCAATCACTGTTTGGCCTACGCAAAGACTTAATTCATTTTTTATCAGAAACACTGTCAAGTTAATGAACAATATCTACAACTACCAAGCCTTACAGAATGTAAAAACACGAACGCCTACTTGAAAATATATACACAAACACATACACAATTCATTGTAACCGTAGTTAAACAATGAACCGCTAAAACATCAGTTTTGCAGCTCCAGCACAACGGACAGATATAAACACTCATTCTGGATATTGTCCTGGCATAACTGTCACAGAATACGGCTTATTTCCGCTAGGTTAAAACGTCATCACAGAAGAAATGTTTGTACAAAAAATCTCCAGCATACAACTTATTCCCGCTAGGTTAAAGGAACATCATTACTACAGACAAATGACTGTACAAAAATGTCCAAATATTGTTACGCCGGCCGTTTGTTACAACTAATTAGAAATAAGGCGACATTTCACAGAGCCTGCACATAAACAAAACAAACGCTTTTGTTTCACCTTCGCATGTGTGCAAAGACAATGCGACGCTATCACCAACACAGATGGAGGCGTACACAAAATTAGTCAGTCTTGAAGTTACAGCAATATTATTTTATTGATACATCTTTCTACTTACAAAATCTTGAACCCTCACTTAAATTAAAAATAGAAGAGTAGATACGACATATATCTCAATGCCAAAACTATTTTGAAAAACCAATGCAACAGCTCTAAAAATGTTGCCGATCTTGGAGGTTCTATGATACTCGTATGTAATACTGTATATAGTACACACACAATTATTCTCATACATTTAATGCTGGTTGTTCTTGCTGGCAACATTAATTACTGTGTCAATGGTCCTACTGTACTCGTATGTAAATAAGAATTCTCGTACGTATGATATTCTTAAGACCACTTGGCTGTCGATCGATATTCTTTCCTTCCGTACTGACGAAGAAAACACCAGTCAGCAAAGCAAGGTAGAAAGTGTTGGGAAAATAAAACATCAGAGATGTTATCTCTGTCCAAAGGAAGTAAAAGTAAACAGATGCTCTCGCTGCGTCTGCGAATTAAATCAATTTTACGCATACAACAAAGAAAATCGGTGCCCTCATTCCTGATTCCCATGACTTTTCGATGACTTCCGCGGCCCTACACCAAATTTCATGACTTTTCGGTGACTTCCGTGACCAGTAGACACCCTTTAATTGCACAATGCACACATTTTTTATAGACTTGAACAAGTTCAACCGATAAGAGTAGGCCAGGCGACGTGATGTTCCTAAACCTTTCCTTTTATTGTATTCAGGTGGCTGTTTCTAACAAAAAACAATTGTTCACGAACTTTGGCGTCATTTGCTGTACATAATGTAACGAAACTGGTATTCATCCGTGCGGTAGGACCAAAATTTGTTCGCAACCCATGCATATCTACTTGCTTCCCAATGCCATGATGATCAAACTTGCTTCTCTTTTTTTTTTTTTTTTCAATATGGCTGACAGGCGCCAAGTTCAAATCTCGGTCAATGTAACAACAGTACAGAGGTTGTGTTTTATTGTAAATAAAAAATTGCAGAGCTGTCTTAGTTGTGCTTCAATTGACTAAAACTATGTATGTAAATTGCAGGTCTTCTGGACTGTCTAGCACAACTCCAATATCAGCTGTGGCACCAGCTGCACCCCTTCCTTCTGGAGAAATGCCCATTAATGATGTGGCTCTCAACCATAGTAATACTAATCTGTATACTGCAACTGGCGACCGTGTGCGCATTTGGGACCTGCGTAGGTAAGTATGGGCAATATATTTTCTTTGTTGTGCATGTTTGGGTTTTTAATGTGATCGTCTCTGTCACAACTCGTGTGGTGGTACTGGCTCGGGACACCCTTTTTTGTAGATAAAAGTTTTCCTCTTTACAAAAAGAAACCTCTGCAGTAGCGTGCGGAGGAGGGCGAAGTCTGTTTATTATCTGCACTTTTTCCTCTGACAAATACGATTAAAAGATCGTGTTGCCCGATGCCAGCACCCTCTTGATGCAGCAATGTTCAAAACCACCCCCTCTACGTCTCCACGACGCCCCTCCGGCAACATCATGCCATGCTAAAAGCAGCTGAAAGAATGGGGCGAGCAGCGATGTCGACGAGGGGAGCTCAACGAAATTGCAGTGCACGAGAGCCCTCACATCCGGTGATGCGCCATTTATTAAAATATTCAATTACAGATGTAAGTTAATTTGGGTTTAACATAATGATTTCTGGTTACATTAACTTAATTTTAATTACAATATTTTACTTTAAAAAACATAAAGCAATTTAGTGGAAGTGGGTGGAGGGGTTTATGCATCCCCGTTTCTAGGGTGCGGTGCCCAACCCACATTCCTGAGGCACTGCCATCCCCTTGGCTTGGCAACGCTCTGTTGTGGCTCTAATTACCACACTAGCAGAAAATGGACACAACATTGCTAAAAGTAGAATTACAAGTAACAGAGAAAAGATACATCAAAAAGTTTTCTAGATAAATTCCTGGAAATTACAAGAGCTTTAATTTGACACCCAGCATGCTAGGGCTGTGATGAAAATTAGTATTCATGAGTTAGCTATCAAAACAACAAATTATGCTTTAGAAAAAAAATATTAAAGTTATACAACTAGATAAAATAAAATTTAGAGATGTTCTTGATTGGTTGGTTCCATGATTACACAACCAATTACTACTACGCTTAACATTAAAGTTATCTCACAGTGGTGCCACCAAAAGCTGACTCTAGCCAAATTGGTGCCAGAAACTCAAGCAGATTAAAAGTGATTACAAAAGCAGTGAAACCTAGGTCTAAGGCAATATTCGTCACTAGATTCGACCCTTCTGTTTCCGAAAAAGAAGTTATCGACTACATCAAATCGTAAGTGAACCTAAGCTACCTTCGAGTGGCCAAATTAAAGACGAAATTTGACACCTATGCATCTTTTCATGTCGCTGTCGAGGAAAAAGATTTACCTGTCATTTATAACTCAATGTTTTGGCCTGTCGGCATACTAATTAATGAGTACAGAGGTCCGCTCAAACCTGAGCAACTGTTTGTGCAGCCCACTCCTCTTCTACAAGAAAGTGCGCAACTTACTGAAGCGTCTGGAATAAACTTAGTTAGTGCGGTAATCCCCAAGTCAACGGTTTCGGAGGCCCGGGATCTGTTAGCGAATGACAGATAAAATCCATTCATCTACTATCAGAATGTTCGTGGTCTTCGAACGAAAGCTGTGGAATTTAGCTCACAACTTCTTTTAAATGAATTTCCTATCATCTGTCTCACTGAAACATGGCTTACAGACCAGTTCGTAAATTCTCTTTACTTTCCAGCCCATTACCAAATTCTAAGACATGACCGGGACGCCTCATTAACAAACAA